>ML285127.1:0-17703 GCA_005239495.1 Nicotiana undulata
TATATATATATATATATATATATATATATGCATTAACACTTACTCAAAAATGAATATATTTAAAAACATTTCATAACTTTCTTATTTAATCATCTCCTTCCATCCAGTCCCAATCAGTACCATCAAACTCATCCTCCTCTTCCGATTCTATAATCATATCATGTGAATCTTGTGCAAAACTATCAGTTGTTGCGATAAAGTCACTCCATTATTTTGACTCTCGGGAATCCCGTTCTTTGGTATGAAATCGGTATCTATTAATAAAATATGCAGTATATGTTTTGGACACCATATTGGGTCCTTTGGCTAGCCATCGTAAATAATCTGGCACTACAATATTTTTAACTTTCTCTTTAAACTAATTACTGAATTTTCGACTATGATTCCTCGCTCTTTCCCATGCATTTGATCTACTGTGATTAACAACTAAATTTTTATGTTCCCTGCAATCAAGAATATTTCAAGTTTAATCATATAATAAATAAATATAAAATATAAATAAACTTTATATAAAATTTATCTTACTCGATAAACTTTTCCATTTGCTCATCTCCAGTATTGACCAATACATATCGATGTGCTTCAACACATAACTGGGCGTCATGACTCTTGTACCCTAATATTTTCATCTCCTTCACATGCATGCGTTCTGAAATATTCGAAGCACACCCTTTTGGTAATTTAGCATTTTTCATGACAGTACAAAACAAACTTTTCTCGTTTGGTTTCATGTAGAAACAAGATTTAGCAAAACTTATAGTTCCATCATTATTTGTTTTTAGCTGTAGCTCCTTTCATATCCCCATTTCTTGCAAGTCATAGCGAGAATTTTCATGGTCCTTTGACTTTCCATCCATTTCCAATAAACTCCCGAGCAAACTATCACATAAGTTTTTCTCAATGTGCATCACATCAAGATTGTGCCTCAATTTGTTATGCACCCAATATGGCAATTAAAAAAAATAGATATTTTTTCCACGGACCCTTAGCACTCCGAGGCTTTTTTGTAGGTTCCCTTTGCAAAGATATTGTTGAATTGAATCAGCTCCTCAAACACTTCCTCACCCGACAAAGGAGCAGGTGGAAGTATGTGCTCCTCTTTACCGTCAAATGACTTCTTATCTCTTCGGAATGGATGTTCAAGAGGCAAAAATCTTCGAGGACCGAAGTAAAACATCTTGTGACTATGTTTGAGATATTAAGAGCATGTGTCATAATTGAAAGTGGGGCATGCCAATTTCCCCTTAGTGCTCCATCCTGATAGCATAGCTAATGCTGGAAAATCACTGACTGTCCACAATAAGGCAGCATGCATTCGGAAAGTTTGGTTGGTTACCACATCAAATGTGTTTATCCCTGTTTCCCATAGTTCCTTAAATTCTTCAATTAATGGTTGTAGGTACACGTCTATATCATTTCCCGGAGATGATGGACCTGGAATGATCATAGACAACATATATACTCTGGCTTCATGCAAATCCACGGTGATAAATTATAGTTCATTAACATAACAGGCCACGTGCTATGAGAAATGCTCATCGTCCGAAACGGGTTGAAACCATCACTTGAAAGACCCAATCTAACATTACGAGGATCGCTAGAGGAATCTGGGTGCAAAGAATCAAAATCCTTCCAAGCTTCCCCATCAGCAGGATGTCTTATATTCCCATCATTGAGTCGTTCATTAGCATGCCATCTCATCGTAGCAGCCGTTACAGGACACATGAATATCCTCTGAAGCCTAGGATTTAAAGGAAAGTACCTTAAAATCTTTTTAGGGATTTTAGAGCTAGCATTAGTCAAAGGACCAACATTCTTCCATCTTGAAGACCCACAAATAGAGCAATTTTCGGGCTTCTCATTTCCTTTCCAAAATAACATGCAATCATTGGGGCATGCATGTATTTTTTCATAATGAAGACCCAAATCTTTTATCATGTTTTTAGCCTTGTTGAAAGATTCTGGTACCTGATCAAAGGGAAATGCCTCTTTTATAAACTCTAACAAATCTGATAAAGCCACATTACTCAACCCATGCAAGGATTTAAGCAAGTACAACTGAATAGTGAAACTTAATTTACTGAAATTTTCACACCCCGGATATAACTCTTATTTTCCTTCCTCTAGTAATTTGAAAAATTTCCTTGCTTCTTCAGATTGTCTTTCCCCAGCTCCTTCTTCATCCCTTGCCTAACCCTCTATATTTCTAAATGTATCATGAAGCATTCCATCAATATCGTCACGCATGATAGAACCTTCATCATCAATGCTTGGAAAAGGTGTATTTCTCGAGGAAAATCCCTCCCCATGGAAAACCCATTTGGTATAACCATCAACAAACCCATGAACAACCAAATTACCCTCCACCACATTTCTATAATGCCAATAGCGATTAATGCACTTTTTGCAAGGGCATAATATTTCATTTCCTTGGGCGGCTCGTTCAAATTCCTTATCAAGAAAATTATTCACTCCAGCTATATACTTATCCGTCCATCTAAGGAGATTCATCCAACTTTTATCACCATAATCCATGGATATCCTATATAATATATTCAAATAATCGAAATTAGTATTCAAGGTAAACAAGGTCAGATTAGAATAAATTTGTGAATGATACATTTGGCATTAAAACATTGAAAGTAGAGGGGTTATTTCCAATGGACCCTCAGCTCAAGGAATATACAAAATTGTGGGAAATGCATGAGAATAAATATCCGCTATAACGAAATCAGATTGGATATTTTTCAATTTTAGGAACTACTGAGTGATAAGCTAACTCTACAAAGGAAGACTCAATTATGGAAGCAGAGTAACTAAAACAAAAAAAGAAAACTTAAGACATGCATAAACAGAGTAGTGCAAGTAGGGAATGAAACAGAGTAGTACAGGTAGTCCAGATCTACACCCCATTACACACATATCTAAAACTCAACTCTCATGCATAGAAAAAATTGAAGAATATATCCGCAGAAGGAAAACTACACCATCAAAAATAGGAGGTGACTCCACCAATGTGTCACGACCCGTTTTCGGGTTGTGATGGCGCCTGTCGTGGAACCAGGCTAGCCAATCGCTACAACAATACTCAATTCATTTACTGGAGAAATTTACTCATTATTGGCTTAACTCATAGAAATACGGAAATTGTAATCATTTAAAACAGTCTAATAAACGAAAATAGGCTCCAATAATCAATCTAGGATCTGGAGTCACGCAGTCATGAGCTACTAACATCAATACAACTGAGAAATAATACTAAAGTTTTAAGTTTCCAATTTCTAATACAGGAGGGAAAATAAGGACGGGACAGTGAACGCCAGCTGCTACCTCGTCGGCTCTGAGAGATAAGCTGCTATCACCGATCCGCGCCAAATCTCGGTGCACCTTGGATCTGCACACACAGTGTGCAGGTAAGTAACGAAAATAACCTACGGCCTGAGGAGGTAGTGACGAACTCAACCTCCGTAAATAACAATTCGAATAATGAATGTTTCAGAAATAACCGAGAATATCAGTGACAATCATGTTATGTAAATGACCCTAGAACTTAGTCAAAATCCGTGAATAACAAATAAATGCCATGTATGTAGCATGCAACTCTCACAGGTGGTCCTCTCGGTACACATAATTGGCCATTGGCCCAGGGAAATCCATCCCGTAACATGTACGACGTGGTGACTCAGTTACTAAGTACCGAGGGAGCAGGCCAATTCAGCCTTTCGGAGAAATCTATCTCCCGGATATCATACTCATCCATAATCTGTGCCAGGGAAATCCATCCCTCCATATCTCGTAAACAGTATCTGTGCCAGGGAAATCCATCCCTCTATATCTCATATCTCGGACAGATCCATGTCTAGGGAAATCCATCCCTCAATATCTCATATCTCGGACAAATCCATGTCCAGGAAAATCCATCCCTCAAAAACTGTGCGCTCACTGGGGGTGTAAAGACTCCGGAGGGGCCGCCAAGGATATGGCCCAAGAGCTATATATATATGAAGCCCACGAAGGGTATATCATCTCAACATTCGGCTCTAGGCCCATACTCAGTCAAAATTTCCAGTCTCCTCACAACACTCTCATTATGTAAACAGCCCAAACAATATCAATAGAAGGAGCCTCACATTATCAAGAAGCTCCTGAATCTGGTCCTTTAATTCCTTCAACTCTGTTTGGGCCATACGATAAGGTGTAATAGAGATAGGTTGGGTATCAGGTAACAAGTCAATACCAAACACGATGTCCCTGTCAGGTGGCATGCCTGGAAAGTCTACGAGAAACACATATGGGAACTCATGGACCATTGGAACAGTATCAATAGAAGGAGCCTCACTTCTCACATCCCTCACAAAGGCTAGATACGACTCACACCCCTTCCCAACCATATGATGGGCCTTCAAATAAGAAATCACCCTACTAGGCACATACTCCACCGAACCTCTCCACCCAATCCTCAGAAGGCCTGGCATAGCTAAAGTCACGGTCTTGGCGTGACAATCAAGAACAACGTGGCACGGAGATAGCCAATCCATGCCCAATATCACATCAAAGTCCATCATACTAAGCAACAATAGATCTGCTCGAGTATTCATACCCTCAATAGAAATAACACAAGATCGGTATACCCGATCTACCACAACCGTATCCCCCACAGGAGTCGACACATGAACAACCGAAATCAAGGACTCACGGGGTATACCCAAAGAAGGTGCAAAATATGATGAAACATACGAATAAGTGGAGCCAGGATCAAATAATACCGAGGCATCTCGGTGACAGACTGAAATAATACATGTGATCACTGCATCTGAAGCAATAGCATCTGGCCTGGCCGGAAGTGCATAGAGACGAGATGGTCCTCCACCTGATCGACCTCCCTCTCCGGGGTGACCTCTAACTGCCTGACCCCCACCCCTAGCTGCCTGAGCGGGTGGTGCATAAGCTGATGTCGAAGCTGGAGGCTGACCCCTCGGCTGATAAGAGCTGCTAGCAAGATGGGGGCAAAACCTCTTAACATGGCCTGGATCCCCACACTCGAAACAACCTCTACCCACGACTGACGGCGGGGACTGAAGGGAACCCCTGGAACCGGAGTAGCTACTAAAAGAACCCTGTGCTGAGGAACCATGAAAAGACGGTGGCCTGGATGAACTCTAAGCTGGGAGGGCACTAAATGATGAACGGCCCGAATGAGACCCACGAAAATTGTGTCTTGAAGAAGCCCCACTATACACTAGACGGGTTGGCTGAGGAGGACTTAATGAACGGCCTCTGCAAAGCTTAGAAGAACCACCAGAATGAAAGCCACTATAAGTACCAGATCCACGAGGCCTCTTGGCCTCCCTCTCCTCTCGCTCCTGACGTCGAATAGACTCAATGTCTCTAGCGATGTCCACAACTGTCTCAAAGGAAACCCCAGACACTCTCTCTCTAGTCAGAAGAATCCGCAACTGATGGTTAAGATCATCAACAAATCTCTGAATCCTCTCCTTGTCCGTAGGAACCAACCAGACAGCATGACGAGCTAACTTAGAAAACCTCATCTCATATCGCGTCACAGTCATATCCCCCTGACACAGCTGCTCAAACTCTCTACGCAACTCCTATCTCTGAGACTGTGGTACATGCTTCTCTAAGAAGAGAATAGAAAACTGGTGCCAAGTAAGTGGTGGTGTACCGGCGGGTATGCGCCTCTCATAGGCCTCCCACCAAGCAAGTGCCGATCCCGAGAACTGGAAAGTGGTAAATGGAACTCCGCTAGTCTCGAGTATCCCAGCTGTACGAAGAATCCTCTGGCACTTGTCCAAGAAAGCCTGGGCATCCTCGCCCTCAGTGCCACTGAAAGTAGGGGGCTGGAGTCTGCTGAATCTCTCCAGTCTCCGCTGCTCATCATCTGCCAAGGCAGGGACCACGAAATCTGGTGCGGCAGCAACGGGCTGGACTGGGGCGACTCCGGGTGTCTGAAGCCCCCGAAGAACCTGCTCAGGAGTCCGGGCAGCTGGAGTCTGTATGCCTCCCCCGGCCTGAGATGTGGTAGCAGAAGAAGATAGAGCGACCGCCTGTGCTAAGCTGGTGCACACTGTCAGAATCTGAGTCAAGGTCTCCTGAAGACCTGGGATCACTATAGGCACAGCTGGTGCCGGGTCCTGCCCCGCTGGAACCTCGACTGCGGGAGCCTGATCCTGAGCAATGGGAGGATCCTCAGGTGCTGCCCCACGTACCGGACGGGCTGCACCCCTCCCCCTAGCCTGACCTCGACCACGACGACCTCGGCCTCGAACTGGTCCCGCTGGTGCCGGGTCATCACTGCCGGTAGCACGAGTCCTCACCATCTGTGAGAAGATGAAACAATGAGAGTTTAGTTCCAAGAATCAACAGAGTCGCACGACAGAATTCAAGGATATGAAGTTTCCTAAGGGTTCTGCAGCCTCTCGAAGATAAGTACAGACATCTCCGTACCGATCCGCAAGACTCTACTAAACCTGCTCATGACTGGTGAGACCTATTTAACCTAGTGCTCTGATACCAACCTGTCACGACCCGTTTCTGGGTTGTGATGGCGTCTGTCGTGGAACCAGGCTAGCCAATCGCTACAACAATACTTAATTCATTTACTGGAGAAATTTACTCATTATTGGCTTAACTCATAGAAATACGAAAATTGTAATCATTTAAAATAGTCTAATAAACGAAAATAGGCTCCAATAATCAATCTAGGATCTGGAGTCACGCAGTCATGAGTTACTAACATCAATACAACAGAGAAATAATACTGAAGTTTTATGTCTCCAATTTCTAATACAAGAGGGAAAATAAGGACGGGACAGCGAACGCCGGCTGCTACCTCGTCGGCTCTGAGAGATAAGTTTCTATCACCGATCCACGCCAAATCTTAGTGCACCTGGATCTGCACATACAGTGTGCAGGTAAGTAATGAAAACAACCTACGGCCTGAGGAGGTAGTGACGAACTCAACCTTCGTAAATAACAATTCGAATAATGAATGTTTCAGAAATAACCGAGAATATCAGTGACAATCATGTTATGTAAATGACCCTAGAACTTAGTCAAAATCCGTGAATAACAAATAAATGCTATGTATGTAGCATGCAACTCTCACAGGTGGTCCTCTCGGTACACATAATTGGCCATTGGCCCAGGGAAATCCATCCCGTAACATGTACGACGTGGTGACTCAGTCACTAAGTACCGAGGGAGCAGGCCAATTCAGCCTTTCGGAGAAATCCATCTCCGGGATATCATACTCATCCATAATCTGTACCAGGGAAATCCATCCCTCCATATCTCATAAACAGTATCTGTGCCAGGGAAATCCATCCCTCTCATATCCCGGACAAATACATGTCCAGGGAAATCCATCACTCAATATCTCATATCTCGGACAAATCCATGTCCAGGGAATTCCATCCCTCAATAACTGTGCGCTCACTGGGGGTGTAAAGACTCTAGAGGGGCCGCCAAGGATATGGCCCAAGCTCTATATATATATCAAGCCCACGAAGGGTATATCATCTTAACATTCGGCTCTAGGCCCATACTCAGTCCAAATATCCAGTCTCCTCACAACACTCTCATTATGTAAACAGCCCAAACAATGGCAATGCATGTAAATGATTTCTGAGACTGAAATACGAATACATGTATAATAACATGACTGAGTATGCACAAGTAAAGTTCGCAATAAAAACAACAGTAACGGACTCTTTCCGGTCTCCACATATAGACATGAAGTCTTATCATTTATACTTGTTATGTTTCTTTTAGTTTCTACGCATTAATAGCCTTCACAGTACCGATATCATGGTGGAACAATAGTTAAACCGTGACTGGGGATAAGCCGGGCCACAACAAATAAACCAACCCTCATATGCCCGTCACTTGGCGAGTGTATCATAGTAACTATCATCAATTAGCAGGTACATTGGGGTTTTGAACCCCTCAGTTCCAAGGTTGAAGCCGTTACCTACCTCGAAACCGGCTCAACTCTACTCCGCCGGGCCCTTTCCTCGAGAATCGTCCTCCAAATGCTCCAAATCTATCAATAATCAATTACATAGTGTCACAATGTGCTGAGGAACAATCACCCAATCAAAATTTAGCAAAAATACCAAAAATCCCGAATTCGGTCAAAACCCGGCCCTCGGGCCGACATCTCGAAAGTCAGAAATTTTAACAACATTAGGTTCCTTGTCTTTTCCCGAGTCTAACCATACCAAGAACAAGAAAATCGGACCTCAAATGGCCCTCCAATTCCCCAATTCTCCCTCTCTTAAACCCAAGCCCTAACCACCATTTTTCTACTGTTTTTACCAAAGATTTAAACCTAAAATCATTCTTAATGCACAATATAACGAGCTTTGAGTCCAAGAAACTTACCTCTTTGAAGAACCCACGAAATCTCTCTTAAAACCCCTTAAAAAAGCTTAAACCTGAGTGTAAAAATGGTGAAAGGAGGCAATCTTCGCGAAGGCTGCCTTTTATAGGTTCTGCCCAGGCATTTCCGCAATAGCGGTACCTTTCTCGCACCTGCGACTCCGAAGGTGCGACCTTTCAACCGCACCTGCGAAAACCACTTAACCTCCCAAACTTCGCTCCCGCGATACCCTTCCCGCACCTGCGACATCGCAAGTGCGTACTTCCTTCCGCCCCTGCGACGAATTCGGCCCCTGCGCCTTCACTCTCGCGCCTGCGATGTCCGCACCTGCGGCCCCAAGCATCGCAGGTGCGATCGCACCAGCAGTAGCAGCTTCAGCTACATTTCAAGTTCCAAATTCTTCGTTTAACGCCCGAAATCAAACCCGAGCCCCTCGGGACCCCGACCAAACATACCAACATATCCAACATGGTTATTCAAACTTTGTCGAGCCATTAAAATGCCAAAACAACATCAAAACCATAAATGCTCATCCAATTCAAGCCTATGATTTCCAAAAACTTCTGAAATACGCATTTGATCAAAAACCCAACCAAAATTTTGCGGGCAAGTCCAAAATGACCTAACGAAGCTACAACAACTCTCGAAATCCCATTCCGACCCTCAGATCAAAATCTCGCCTATCAACCGGAATTTGCCAAAATACTAACTTCGCCAATTCAAGCCTAATTCTACACCGGGCATCCTAAAAATATTCTAAACACACTCCTAAGTCCCAAATCACCTAACGAAGCTATCCGAACCATAAAATCCGCATTCCGAGGTCGTTTACCAATAAGTCAACTCCGAGTTGACTTTTCTAACTCTTAAGCTCTTGTTAGAGACTAAGTGTCTCAATCCACTCTATTTTCACTCCGAACCCGAACCAACCAACCCCAACACTTCATGAACAGTCTAACCGAGCTACTACAAGACAGAAATAAGGGAATAGATGCGTATACCGAGTAACGACGGACCGAGTCGTTACACAATGCATATGAATGAATGAAACACTACATGAGAAATATACTTTGTGGGGCTGCAGCTGTATTTGACTACTGCTTCCAATGCTTCCTCCAAGTCTCCAGATTTTCCAAATTTTAAATACTACAATTAAACAAGTGGTATTCAAATACTACAATTAAATGACATTCACTGAAACACGACCAGAATTTCTTGTCAACTTTGTACATAAGCTGGGGAGTTACTAGGAAAACTGTAACACTTCATATAAAAATTAGCTTTAAACAAGTCATACTGGTATCACTACCAATAATCAAAGACAGCAACTTCACACCAATGTGTCTGAACTTGAAAATTAACAAATCAAACACAATTACAAAATGTTATATTATCTTAAATTATCACTTAGCGGCAAGACAACAAGAACTCTAATTGTATCAAAGTTGAAAACTGAGAGTGTTACTGATGTTCATGATTGTCTTGCCTAGCAGAAGCATCAAGCCAGGTATAACATTGCCCAATGCTCATTTATGGGAATTATGAATTCTAGTATTTGATAATCCTTCTGTACTTTAGATTTACCTCATCTACCGAAAAATGAAATGAGTATGAGGAAAGAGAAAACACGTTGGTCAATTATTGTATTTCAATTGAAATTTTGAATTCTATCTTCTTGTTTCAAGTAAAAATCTTGAACAACTATTGCTAGAAAATTTTCCTTCTTGTGAAGTAATGCATATATACATTCAGAGAAGTCCTAGTTGGTTAATGAAATTGTGATGACCCAAAAGGTCATCATGTAAATTTAATTATGACTGTGTTCTGAGGCCTCGAAAGTCTCCGTTAATATCACCTCGATGTGCGTGCGCAGCCCGGGCGCGTAGCCGGGAAGCCGTTATGTGGAAAGTTGATAAAGAGTTGAATTTATGGTAATAATTGAATAATGTTGACTTTGGTCAACATTTTTTGGTAAATAGACCCGGACCCGTGATCTGGCGATCCCGGAAGGTCCGTAGGAAAAAATGGGACTTGGGCATATGCCTGGAATCAAATTTCGAGAATCCAAGTTGTCACGACCCAAAACCTATGGGTGGTGATGGCGTCGAACACCATTGTCAGGAATGTCGACCCCTTAATCAGTTGGACCACTTTCCTGTTTAACATTTTAGAATCGAACCCTCTTCTTGCATTTTCATTATTAAATAAATAAATTCCGTAATTTAAATATGACAAGAAAACAAACTTAATACACAAAAGAAATACCAAGACATCCACAGAACCCGGTGACACAAGTCCATGAGCAATTTCTAAGGATTTATACAATTATAGAACTCTTGTCCGAAAAACAAATTTGGACAAAAGCAATAAGTATAAAATGTAAGTACACAAAAGGGAAACTCCGACAGCTGTGGAACGCCTCTGGATGAATGCAGCCTGTATAAGTCTTCCAAATCAATCACTGTACTATAAAGGTACCTGTGCAACAAAATGCACAGAAGTGTAGTATGAGTACATATACATATATGTACCTAGTGAGAATCCCGTCTAATCTCGAAGAAGTAGTGACGAGAGGTCGACTCGGTACTCACTAAGGTCCAACAGTAAATAGAAATAAACAGGATATAAGGAAAGCAGTAAACATGTAAATAGTGCACCACAATTGTGAAGAGAATACAGAGTTCCCAAGTAAATATTGAAAGCAGTAACAACTCACCTCTCTCCTTCCCCCAAACATCTGTCAAATCATAAATCAGGAAAACAAAAGTACTAAACAGTCATGCGCACACAGGAGTAGGACAACCGACTGGAGTTATGAGGGAGAATAGTTATGCACTGTCGGGGATCGACCGGCCCGTACCAAGAGTGCATGCTTAACAGTAATCCTGCCTACGCACTGCCGGGGATCGACCAGCCCGTACCAAAAGTGCGTCTATCAATGTAATCATATCATAGTGAAGAATAGCTATGCACTGCCGAGGATCGACCAGCCCGTACCAAGAGTGCATGCTTAACAATAATCCTGCCTACGCACTGTCGGGGATCGACCGACCCGTACCAAGAGTGTGTCTATCAATGTAATCATATCATATCATAGTGTAACTTCGTCCATGCACTGCCGGGGATCGGCCGGCCCGTACCAAGAGTGCATGCTTAACAATAATCCTGCCTACGCACTGTCGGGGATCGACCGACCCGTACCAAGAGTGTGTCTATCAATGTAATCATATCATATCATAGTGTAACTTCGTCCATGCACTGCCGGGGATCGGCCGGCCCGTACCAAGAGTGCATTCTTAATTAAATCCCTGTGCACTGTCGGGGATCGACTGGCCCGTACCAAGAGTGCACTACAAATCCGCCGTGGCGTACGACCTGCTCCCATAAGAGTGAAGGAAATTACATATCGCTCGCGCGATGTAAATTACAAAGCGACAACATGCGCATACAGAATGTAAAGTTCATTTCACCACAATCCTTTCCAATTATTTAAGTAAATGAAAGCTCGGAGAAACAATAATATCTTACATGAGTACAAAACTTATAAGTCATTTCTTTTCCTTTCATAATACTTTCCCTAAATAGTTTCTTTCATATTCCTTCCCATAATGTAATACATTTCATAATATTTTTCCGTGAAAACAATTTCCTTCCATATAAATTAAAAATCCATAAATCTCAGAGAAACAAAACCACACAACAGGATATTATCTAGTGAAGACCTTATATTTACTTATCATAAACATCATGAAAAATCGAGTTCTTCTGACTCAAACCTTCCATAGTCACATTCAATATCTTACCACATATCTTTCAGAATGTAGGCATCGTCGTATTATTAATAAGATAGAGTTTAGGAAATTGAGTTCTTACAACTGAGCTCTACCACACGATCTAGAGTAAGAAGAAAGAGTGACAGTCCTAAATGCCCTATAGCATCCTGCTTATAAGTGTGGTGCACCACATACTCATAAATAAGGCTCTACTAGACACGTCTTGTAGACTCTCTAGGATAGAACTGCTCTGATACCACTTTTGTCACGACCTGAACACGGGGCGAGACCGGCACCCGGTTCCTCACCTATCCTTACGTACCAACTTGTGACTAAGGAACTCTAAAAATATGATGTCATACTTTGTCCATGGGCCACATTGCAAGACAACATCGAATGCTGACTAGATATAAATATGTAGGCAGGCTGACAAGGCCGTCGTACTTACTACAACTGACAAACCAACCAAATATACATACAAGGCCTACAAGACCATCATACCGCACTAACTGACAGAATATGTCTACAAGCCTCTACTGATGGATATACTGTGATCAGAACAACTCCCCGACCTACTCATAACATATATACATATATATACAAGATGTACATAAGGTTCTAGACCTAGAAACTCCGAAAGGCATGGAGCTTACCGATCAAGTTGAACTCGCGCAACACTTAATGAGGAGATCTACCCGTCTGTCTGCCTGAACCTGCACGCATGAAATGCAGTGCCCCCTAGAAAAGGAACGTCAGTACAAAATAATGTACCGAGTATGTAAGAAAATATAGTGAAAGCTGAAATTGAGCTGATAATATAATAACTGAAAGTAACCGGGAGTCAAAGATAATCTGAAGTTATGCTTACTTGCTGATACTGACTCAACTTTCTCAATATAGTAAGTTAAATAGTTGTCCGGTCCTATAAGGCCCGGGATCTATATATATATATATATATATATAACTGCTCTGCCGTAGTAGGCTCGCTCGTAGGCGCTCGGCCATACTAGGCTCTGTATCTCGACCAACTAGGTTGGCTCATGGGCGCTCGGCCAAAGTAGGCTCGGTATATAACTTACCATCTGATCAGAGGTTGTCCAATAGGGGCCTTCCCATCGATTATACCTCGATGGTAATGAAAATACTGTACTACTGTATATATATAGACTCTCTGCTCTCTTGACTGGAAGAAGGAAATACTAAAATTGAATATTGCAACTTACAAGAGTAGAAAAATATATGTAAATTCCGATATATGAATTTTTTTTATGCCTTGTTATCAAACTTTTGTAATTATGAGATCATGCCAAAATAAAGAAAAGGCTTAGTCTTAGCATACCTGGAGTAGGAAAATATCTGTATGATATTCTTGAAAAATATTGCATCGTACTCCCTTAGAACAACAAAATTTTAAGCTGCTAATAATTCTTGTTGTATTTTTTTGGTTGTAAGAATTCATGTATTTGTTGAAAACTTGAAGAATGGATAACGTTCTTGGATTGTAAGAATTGCTAACATAATGTTATGAAGTGTTGAATTAGACATATGAAAGGTTCTGATATGAAGTCTCCTTATTAAGTGTACTTAGCACATTACTTTACAAGTCTTGCATTTAAATTATGAAGTGTATCTTAGTTAGTATTTTAGGCTGCCACCTAATGAAAATTGAATAAGAGTCTTAGCTTAAGAATGTGGCTAGATGCTACATTTTAGGGGTTTAGTCTTTATCTCTTAATTTATTCATTAATTAGGTAATATTTCGTTACCCGGTAATTAACCAATTACTTGCATAATTTAAGATTTTGTCTCAAATTACATAAAATGATACTCAATTTTAATACACTTTATATACCTTACTATCATGGCCATATGGTACCTTGTATGGTACTAGTCCATATATACCGGGTATTTTATCTCGGGCCGTATTTTATCCAAAATGCCAAACTTCGACGAAACTCATTTTTTCGATTTACTTACCCTCTAAAATTCAAGAATTTACTTATCCCTTATTTGAAATAGCGTGATACTTATAATCCCAAAATAAAACTCATTCCCGAACTTACGTCGATTAACTTACGATGAAACTTCAACGTACGAAAATGTGGGACGTAACATCTCATTCTCGATCTTATATCAATTTACTTGTGGCGTACTTTTATGTACGAAAATATGGGGTGTAACAGTTTGGCCTCCATTGATTTTGTTGGCGATAACCCCCTTGAGCATTATGGACATAGTTTGCTTCCTCGCACTCTTGATTCACCATGGGTTGCATGTCTTCCACAACATTTACTTTCTTCGTCTGACTTTACGTAAACATCTTGGTTAACACATTAATGTTGGTGGAAAGCCCAGCAATCACTTGGTCTCTCTCTTGATTGTCCTTAATCATGTTGGTCAGAGAGGGAGTATTGTATGCAATTCCACCTGTGGTATCTTCCGAGTGATAAGCTTGAGTGTGCTCGGCCATTGTCTATCAGAAGGAGAAAGCGAGGGAGTGTGATTTTAGGTTTCATTAGGGTAGACAGAAGACCAAGCCAATCTCGATTAAAAAAATAAAACTTATTGCAACTACAAACGTGAACATATGCTTTCTAATTAGACTATTTTAACCGGTTGTTTATGTCGACCCTACGCTACGATTCTTCTTCTCTTATGAAATTTCTAGTTAGATGAACACTGCTCTGCTACATGACAGAGTGATCTTTCCCTATTATGAAAAGCCGATATCTCACTTTCGAAAGAGAGTCTCGACGTGGCGGTGTAGACCTAGCTCCATAGCTGGGCTAGTCACTGGCTAGAGGGCGACCGGTCTGGAATCTGTGTAATCCTTGGAATTTTTTGTCGATGAAAGATCCATCTGCCTTATTTTTAGCTATAGATTGGTTTAGTGGATCCAAACTCATGTAACTCCAACAAGATTGTATCCGGAAAACCATGATTCGGTGACCTCACTAAGTATAGCTTGAAACGGTCTCATGCCTCATGTAAGTGTTCTCCTGGTAGTTGTTTGAAGAAGAAGATTTGATATCTGGTCTTGGACTTCTTGCATTGTGGGAACCATTTGGCTAAGAAATCATGGGCTAGCTCAGACCAAGAGTGTACGGAATGAGGAGGAAGATTTTGAATCCATTTTCTCGCCTCTCCAGCTAATGAGTACTTGAATACCCGTTGTCTCAGGGCATTATCTGTCACATTGTTTTGCTTATGCATTGCACACACACCCAAGAAGTTTCTAAGGTATTGTGTTGGATCATAATCAGTAGAGTTTCTGAATGATCCTTCTGCCTTGAGCATTAGGATTAAACCATGTTCTACCTTGAAGGTAGCAGCATCAACTCGCGGAGGGACAATGGCGTTGGTATCCTTAATATATTCCTCAATATCCGCAAAGGGATTCTCTTATTCCTCATAATCGTCCTTGTTTACATATCACACCAAGCAAAGCAAGCAAAATGTGAAGGAATATAAAAAGATATAAAGTAAAGTACACACTAATTGGTAATTTCAAAATCGTATTCCCCGGCAATGGCGCCAAAATTTGATACGCTCAAATTACACCTTAATAAATAGTGTACAGTGGTCGATGTCAAATATAATAGCCCAACTAGGTTGGGGTCGAATCCCACGGGGAATAGGTGTGAAAAGATTACTTGAGTAGTGTGAAATTTTACATAAATCGTAATTCTATTCCGTTAGCTAAAATGAGTGTTGTAATTGAGTGAAATGAAGACAAGTATATTTGTAAGATTGTAATTAATTTGATTAAAGAAACCAACGTTGTTCCCCCTTCAATGGAATGTAATGCTATCGGTGTTAATATGATATATTTCTAATGGGAGGTCCTTTGATATGCAAATGATTTCTAAATGACTACCCAATATTTTCCAATAGTTGGGTAGTATTTCCTCTTTATAATTTTTCCAAATATAAAAGAGTTGCAATTAAGAATAATCAATTTAAGCCAAATAGAATCCACTTATTCCTAAGAGATTCTATTAAACAAGGTTTAAAGCCTTGAGTTTTTTATATTCACTTCTACCATACCCTAACCCACGTTTTCAAGTAAAGAAAGAGTAAAATGGCATTTTTTTAATGTTTGCAACCACCAACAATAAATGAAGAATGAGAAATGAATAAATATCAACCAATATATATATATATATATATATATATATATATATATATATATATATATTCAATGGTAAACACCTATTACCATTACACCAATTTACGGTCCACAACCTTAGTATGTAAAACTAGTCACTAATACTAAAATACAAAATTAGAAAAATAATTAAAGTCATAATGCTTACAAAAGTGCAAGAACCTTTCTTCTAAAGCTTCCAAAATAATGAATATTCAATGCCTTCAATTGTAGTCTCTTTTTCAGACAAGATGACCCACAAAAACCCTAATAAATCTATTTGTAGTGGGTTAAAAGTCGGAGCCAAAATTGGACAAAAATGTCCCAGCAGAGTCGTTATGCAACCGCATACTGGTCGCAGATCACGTTTGTGGTCCGCATATCTTCAAAGTCATTGCAGAATCTCAAATCTCTTAACCCAGTTCTTGGCCGCGTTTCAGTTGTGTGGTCCGTATAACCATTATGCGACCGCATAGTCCTCCGCAAAAATGTATCTCCGCTTCCTTGATCTCAGTTATGCGACCGCATAATGGATCGCATTTTCACCTCTTATGTTGCCCAAACATCTGCTTCAAGCTGTGATGGTTATGCGGTCCGCATATGAGTAATGTGACCGCATAATAGCATCATTTCTGCTCCTTTGTGGTTTTTTGACTTCTTTTCTGTGTTTTTGGGTCCTCAAGCCTCATTCACTACAAATCATTAAAACTTCATAAGAATTGACTCAAAATGCATTGAAATATGAACTAAAGTTTGTGTAATTGGTATCCAATGTGCTGAAATTCAACGGCACATCACATGCCTATAGGATTTGTAATACTTGGAATCTTCAAATTCGTTGTTTTAAGAAGCAACATTGCATGTATGTTTAAAATTCAGAATCACATAGAATCCATGACTATAGGATTTAAGGACCGTGTTAATTCTGAAATTGTCTAGTGCCTCATTACAAACATGTTAGCGTGCATTTGTTGTTTACATGTGGAGGCTAACTTGAGCCATTTACTGCCCATTATGTGTAGTCCTACATGTTTTGAGTGTCGCTTAGATTTATCATTTTTGAGCAACCTGAGTAAAATCTAGAACCACCTAAATACTAGGTCCAAAGCCTCATGGGCCATAGGAAATGGACGGGTAGTGCACGCATAAGGCACGATTTAGAATCAATTAGTGTGTTTTATATAACATACTTAAAGATAGTAATCAGGTACAGGAGATGATAGTTTGTGCCCACTGAATAATACGAGTAGCACCCAATCTCGAGGGAATTACGTAGTACTATTTATGATGCACGGGGTGATCCTTTAGGCTAAAAAACTTAGGATCCTCCCCCCCCCCCCCGCCCACCACCCCCCCCATCCCCCCACCTCACTCGTCTCCTT
>ML285130.1:0-55576 GCA_005239495.1 Nicotiana undulata
AGGCGAGATCCTTTCTCCGGACTTGCCGTGGTCTTGGTATGCATTTTTGTTATAGATATTATGAGTAGACATGTGTCGACTCATGTATAGTTTGGTATGCCTTGTTGGCTAATTTTTGTTGTATAGTCTTTCATGGCAGCGTTGTAGCTCTATGTAGTTTCTTAGCAATCTAGTCATCCCATGTGATGTATGTTCATGATACATATCTACCATTTTATTGATCTCGTTATCCCTTAAAGATAATAAGAAGGTTAGATAAAATGTACGTGGGAGCTCGATAAGTATGGCCCGGGTGCTAGTCATGATCTTGCAGTTTGGGTCGTGACATAACACCATATATGAATCACTGTTTGGTAATGATCATTGTGCCTTGATTTCACATAGTTATTGGTTGATATGAACTTATGTTCTTGATGATGAAAATCCCTGCGATTTAATTGATTGGTTGTTGTTGCTATCAAATGTGATTGTACGGTGGGATCAGGTTGCACGCCGCAACACGAAGTAATAAGGGTGGAGAGGTAATAAGGGTGAGATGTGATTGTACGATGGGATCGGGTTGCACACCGCAACGCGAAGTAATAAGGTTGGAGAGGTAATAAGGGTGAGATGTGAATGTACGGTGGGATTAGGTTGCGCGCCGCAACACGAAGTAATAAGGGTGGAGAGGTAATAAGGGTGAAATGTGAATGGATGAGTAATTGAAATGAGTAACTGTGAAACCTTCATTGTGACTTTCTGTACATTTTTGTGGTATCTGTGTGGTTGCCCTAACTGTCTTCTAATTGTGTACTATTTGATTTTACTTAGAATAAACTTTGTTCATACATACTAGTACTATTCAATGGTACTAACGTCTCTTTTGCCGGGGGCGCTACATCTTTTATATGGATGTAGATGGTTCCATAGCAGGTAGCTCAGCCCGCCGTTAGTGGTGCCTCCTCTTAATCTCTTCAGCGGTTCTGGTGAGCCCCATTTCCTCTCGGGTCCGTGTGCGGACTATATCTTTCTCTTTTGCTTATGTTGTAAAAGGCATAGCCGGGGCTTTGTTACCGGCAAGTCTGTGTAAACTCCTTGTACTCGTAGAGGCTCCGTAGACACGATGTGGGTTGTATATATGTATATTTTGGGCGATAGTTGTATTCACTTGTGATTGTGGGTCGTATAGGAAATGTTGTATGTAATTTGTATGATTTGGGAGTATAAATTGCTAAAATGTTAAAATAAGAAAGGAACTTAAGTTGTAAATCAATGCTTAAATTTTAAATTGCTACTTCATATGTAATATTGTATATTATGAACACGGGGAAATACGCATGGGTAGGAAAGGCAATCCAGGTCCGCTTGACTGGGTTCACCCGGTTAGGCGCCGGTCGTGTCCCTCAGTTTTGGGTCGTGATAGAAAGATGGGTCGGTGAGGATGTGTATAGATTACCAGCAGTTGAATAAAGTTACTATCAAGAATAAATATCCATTGCCGAGAATTGATGATTTATTTGATCAGCTTCAGGGTGGCAGGGTGTTTACGAAAATTAATTGAGATCGGGCTACCATCATTTAAAGATTAGGGCGTCTGATGTTCCTAAGACAACATTTTAGACGAGGTATGGGCATTATGAATTTCTGGTTATGTCATTTGGGTTGACTAATGCTCTAGCAGCCTTTATGGATTTGATGAATCGGGTTTTCCAGCCTCATCTGGACTCTTTCGTGATCGTGTTCATTGATGACATTCTTATATACTCCCGCAGTCAGGAAGAGCATAAGCAGTACGTTCGTATAGCGCTCCAGACTTTGAAGGATAATCAGTTGTATGCAAAGTTTTCAAAATGTGAGTTCTGGTTAGATTCAGTAGCTTTCTTGGGATATATCGTATCAGCTGAGGGTATTCAGGTTGATCCTAAGAAAATAGAGGCAGTCAAGAACTGGCCTATACCCACTACAGCCACAGAGATCAAGAGTTTATTAGGTTTGACAGGTTACTACCATTGTATTGTGGAGGGGTTCTCATCCATAGCAACCCCAATGACTAAATTAACTAAAAAAGGTGCCCCATTTAAATGGTCAGACGAGTGTGAGGCGAGATTTCAGAAGCTCAAGACAGCCTTGACTTCAGCACTAGTGTTGGTGTTACCATCATGTTTGGGTTCTTTCACGGTGTATTGTGATGCTTCTCGTGTTGGACTTGGAGCGGTATTGATGCAAGATGGCAGGGTAATTGCATACGTGTTTCTACAATTGAAAGTTCATGAGAAGAATTATCATGTCCATCACTTAGAGTTGGCAGCCATTGTTCATGCATTGAAGATTTGGAAGCACTATCTCTACGGTGTGCCGTGTGAGGTTTTCACAAATCATCGCAGTCTCCAGTACTTGTTCAAGCAAAAGGATCTAAATTTGAGGTAGCGGAGATGGTTAGAGTTACTGAAAGATTATGATGTCACTATATTATATCATCCAGGGAAGGCCAACTTGGCGGCTGATGCATTGAGTAGAAAGGCGATGAGTATGGGTAGCCTTGCATTTATTCCAGTCGGTGAGAGACTTTGTCTAGTCAGTTCGTGAGATTGGATATTTCGCTCAGCAGTGTTCTAGCTTGTACAGTCGCTCGGTCTTCTTTATTTGAGCGTATCAGAGATCGGCAGGATGATGACCCGCACTTGATGGTCCTTAGGGACACAGTTAGGCACGGTGGTGCCAAGCAGGTTACAGTTGGAGATGACGGTGTTTTGAGGATGCAGGGTCGTATATGTGTGCCTAATGTTGATGGACTTCGTGAGTTGATCCTTGAGGAGGCTCACAATTCTAAGTATTATATTCACCTAGGTGCAGCCAAAATGTACCAAAACTTGAGGCACAATTATTGGTGGAGAAGGATGAAAAAGGACATTGTTGCGTATGTGGCTCGTTGCTTAAATTGTCAACAGGTAAAATACGAGCATCAGAGACCCGATGGTTTGCTTCAGCAGATAGAGATTCCTGAGTTGAAGTGGGAGCGTATCACTATACACTTCGTTGTTGGACTCCCACGGACTCAGAGGAAGTTCGACGCGGTTTGGGTTATTGTTGATAGACTGACTAATTCAGCACATTTCATTCCAGTGGAAAGTACTTATACTTCAGAGCAGTTGGCATAGATATATATTCGAGAGATTTTTCGCCTTCACGGTGTGTCTGTGTCCATCATTTCTGATCGAGGTACGCATTTTACTTCGCACTTTTGGAGGGCAGTTCATCATGAGTTGGGTACCCGAGCTGAGTTGAGCACAACATTTCATCCTCAGACAGACGGGCAGTCCGAGCGTACTATTCATATTTTAGAGGATATGCTCCACGCTTGTGTTATTGACTTTGGAGGTTCTTGGGACCAGTTATTGCCGTTAGCGGATTTTGCCTATAATAATAGTTATCAGTGGAGCATTCAGATGGCTCCTTATGAGGCATTATATGGTAGACGATGTAGATCGCCAGTTGGATGTTTTGAGCCGGGAGAGGCTCAGTTATTGGGTACAGATTTAGTTCAGGATGCCTTAGATAAGGTCAAGATTATTCAGGAGAGACTTCGTGCAGCTCAGTCTAGGCAAAAGAGTTATGCCGATCGTAAAGTTTGTGATGTGGCATTTATGGTTGGAGAGAGAGTATTGATTCGGGTATCACCCATGAAGGGTGTTATGAGATTTGGGAAGAAGGGTAAGTTGAGCCCTAGGTATATCGGGCCGTTTGAGATACTTGATAGAGTGGGGGAGGTAGCTTATAGTCTTGCGTTGCCTCCAGGGGTATCCTCATATCATCCGGTATTCCACGTGTCTATGCTACAGAAATATCATGGTGACCCGTCCCACGTGTTAGATTTAAGCTCTGTCCAATTGGAAAAAGACTTGACTTATGAGGAGGAGCCGGTTGCCATTTTAGACCGATAGGTTCGTCAGTTGAGGTCTAAGAGTTATTCTTCAGTTTGAGTGCAGTGGAAAGGTCAGCCCGTTGAGGCAACTACTTGGGAGTCCGAGTCGTACATGCAGAGTAGATATCCACACTTGTTTGTCAATTCAGGTAATTTTCTACGTCCGTTCGAGGACGAACGTTTGTTTTAGAGGTGGAGATTGTGATGACCCAAGGGGTCATTTTATGAATTAAGACTTCGTTCTATGTTTATTAGCCATACAAAAAAAGACTAATTTTAAATACCTCGATTTGTGTGCGCAGTCCGGGTGTGAAATCGGAAAGCTTTTATGTGAAAATATAAGAAATAATGATTTTTAGAGTTAAAGTTTGGTTTTAGTTGACTTTGGTCAATATTTTGAGTAAACGGATCCGGATCTGTGTTCCAACGATCTCGGGAGGTCTGCAGTAAAATATGGGACTTGGGCGTATGCCCGGAATTGAATTCCGAGGTCCCAAGCCTTAGAAATAAAATTTTGAAAGTAATTGTTTTGCTGAATTATTAATGAAATAAAGAAAAGAATTAATATTTGAAACTGTTGGTATCAAGCCCGTATTTTGGTTCCGGAGTCCGGTACAGATTTGTTATAGTATTTAAGTACCATTTGTGAAATTTGGTGAGAATCAGAGTTTTGTTGACGTGATTCGGACGTCCGGTTGAGAAATAGTGAACTTTAAGTGTTCTTGTGAAAAACGATGATTTTTGAGGTTTAATTCATAGTTTTAGATGTTATTTTCATGATTTGATCGCACTTACAAGTCTGTATGATGTTTTTGTACTTGCGTGCATGTTCGGTTTAGAGACCCGAGGGCGGCTCGAGTGAGTTCCGAGTAGGCTACAGGATGTTTTACACTTAAGAAAGTTTGATGTTTTGGTTGTTATCTGGTGTGCACCCAACTGTTCATCGCGTTCGCGTTACCCCAATTGCAAACGCGTAGAGTAAAATTTAACTGGGCCTTTTTGTGCTATGCGAACGCGGTGGGCTGGGAGGAGACCCTACGCGAACGCGGTCGGGCTCTCACGAACGCTCTGGGTAACGGGCCTGGGGGAGGGGAGCCTTGATTCCTCTCTCTAAACGCGACCTTAGGGTCGCGAACGCGAAGGCCCTAGTTGGCAAAGCATCGCGAACACGTTCAAGTCACCGCGAACTCGAAGGCCATTGGGCCAGACCCTCCGCGATCACGACAGGCCAATCGCGAACGCGATGAAGGCCTATCCAGCGATATAAAAACAGAACTTAAGCGGACAAACCTCTTTTTCTTCCTATTTTGCGAGCTACAAAGACCTAGAGGCGATTTTCTTCACCCAATTGTATCCCCAAAGTGTTGGTAATCAATTCTAAACTCTACTCTTTTAATTACCCAATGTTTTTCTTCACTTTTAAATCAAAAATCAAGAATTTTCATGGTAAAAATTGAGGGTTTGGGTAGAATTAGAGAATTTTGTAAAAGTCGAATTTTGACATCGAATTGGGGTCGGATTTCGAAACTAATTGCATATTCTTGCTCGGGGGTGAATGGGTAAACGTAATTTGGTCCGAATCCCGAGTTTGGACCAAGCAGGGCCGAGTCGGGTTTTAACATTTTTTGAGAAAACTTAGGAAAAATCATAATTTTCAGTAAAGTTACTTCCTTTAGCATTAATTAATTGTATTAAGCTAATTATGACAAGATTCGAGTGTGTTGGAGGTGAATTCGAAAGGAAAATCTATAATTGAGTAGTGAGTGACATGCGAAATTGAGGTAAGTGTTTGGCCTAACCTTAGCTTGAGGGAATATGTGTTGTTGTTGTATTTGCTACGTGTTAGTGTTTAGTACGACGTATAGGTGTGGTGACGAGTATCTATACGTTGGTGTCAAGCACGTCCGTGAGTCTTACATTGTGACTTTTGTGACTCTTGTTATGTATTGTCTACGTTTAAACTGATGACTATCCATGTTGAACTAGACTTATGACGAATTCTTGGTAATTGACCATAGTTGAGCCTTGGCTCAAATTGAGATTTATTTTTGTGAAGTTAACTGTTGGAACTAGATTGGTTATAGTTGATTCCCTTGCCGGGATGTATTTATGTCTATTGTTGATTCCCTTGCCGGGATATGGTTGTTATATTTATGCATAAGGTGAGGAAGAGCGATAAAGCACGAAGGGTGATGCCGTGCACATTTGCATTCATACTTATAATTCATACTCATGCATATG
This sequence comes from Nicotiana undulata, assembly GCA_005239495.1. NCBI lineage: Eukaryota > Viridiplantae > Streptophyta > Magnoliopsida > Solanales > Solanaceae > Nicotiana > Nicotiana undulata. Next base: position 6,143 of record ML285130.1, read on the forward strand.
GTGAGGAAGAATGATAAAGCACAAAGGGTGATGCCGTGCATACTTACATTTATATTTACATTTATGCATATGGTGAGGAAGAGTGATAAAGCACAAAGGGTGATGCCGTGTACATTTACATTCATATTAATGCATATGGTGAGGAAGAGAGTAAAGCACGAAGGGTGATGCCGTGCACATTTACATTTATGCATATGGTGAGGAAGTGTTATAAAGCACGAAGGGTGATGCCATGTACATTTACATTCATATTAATGCATATGGTGAGGAAGAGTGATAAAGTATGAAGGGTGATGCCGTGTATATTTACATTCATATTAATGCATATGGTGAGGAAGAGAGTAAAGCACAAAGGGTGATGCCGTGCACATTTACTTTTATATTGATTCATATGGTGAGGCTGAGAGTAAAATCACGAAGGGTGGTGTCGTGCAAGTTTCTTTCTATTTTAATTTCTTAAATTAATGTTGCTCACTATCTGTGTTTGCCTTATTAGTTTCTCATTTATTATGTTAGAAATTCCCCATCGCATGCTCCCTTCCCATTAATTGCTATCTCTTTTAAATCTCTTAATTGTTGTTATTCATGTTAGTAAGATTATATAAATATCCAGGTTTATGTGGTGTCTTGTCCTAGCCTCATCACTACTTCGTCGAGGTTAGGCTCGACACTTACTCAGTACATGGGGTCGGTTGTACTAATACTCCACTCTGCACTATTTTGTGCAGATTCAGGTACCGGCCAACGTTAGGAGATTTTTAGTAGCCCGCATTCATCACTCGGAGACACGAGGTAGATCTTCTGGCGTCCGCAGAATTTCTGGAGTCTTCTCTTAGTTCTATAGACACTGTTTTTATTATTTGCAAAATAATTATATTATTTTTTTCAGCCCATTATTTGTAGTATTCTTAATAGTTCATGAATTGTGACACCAGACCATGAGGTAGTCTTATAGTTATATATTTAGTTCGTGGCTTGGCTTAGTTATTCGTTCATATTTTTATTTATGAATTTATTCATTGGAAATTATTAGAGTTAGTTTGTTTTAAATTGTATATTTGTGTTTAAATAAACATTCAAAGGAAAATAGCTAATCGAGTTCTAACATTGGCGTGCCTAGCAAGTGTGGTATTAGGCGCCATCATGATCCCTAAGTTTGGGAATTTGGGTCGTGACAAAACTGCCAAAGAAATGTGGGACAAAATGGAGGTCACTTACGAAGGAACCAACAAAGTGCATGAAACTAGGATAAATCTTCTTGTTCGGGACTATGAGTTATTTCAAATGAAGGATGGAGAATTAGTGCAAGATATGTTCTCCAGGTTTAGCAATATTCTTGGAGATCTCAAGTCTTTTGGTAGACGTATCAAGAGTGGTGAACATGTTAGAAAGATTCTTAGGAGTTTACCTACCATTTGGAAGCCAAAAGTTATTGCCTTGGAATGTCAAGATTTGGACAAAATTTCCTACGATGAACTCAGAGGTGATCTAATTGTTTTTGAGAAAACTCACTTGGATAGACAAATTCAAGAGAAGAAAAAATTGTTTCTTTTAAGGCAACTGTGGCTGAACAAATAAAGAGGAAGAACAAGGATGAGAACAAGACGAAAACATTTCCCTGCTATCTCAAGTTGTAACAAGCATGGTGATGAAAAACAGGAATAGCAGAAGAAGGAAGCCTAACTTTAGGAAAGGATGGATAAGAAATGAAGCTGATATGAATGATGGAAGGTGCTACGAATGTGGAAAGTTTGGTCACATTCAAGCTGACTATCCTGAACTGAAGAAGAAGCTCAGCAGAAACATGCAAAGGAAGAAATCCTTCGGAGCATGGAATGATGAGGAAGCGTCTGATCATGAGGAAATTGCTAACATATGTTTCATGGCTATGAACGAAAATGAAGATTTAGGAGAACTTGGACTAATGGCAGATAACAAGGATGACGAAGACGACTCAAGAGAACTTGGTCTCATGGCAGACGAAGGAACTAGTGAGGTACGTACTCCCTTATGCCCTAATTTTATGAACTCCAAGAATTTTTTGATATTGCTCTTGCAGGTATAGAAAAAGTCATGAATGAACTTAGAAGAATCAAGAGAGAAAAAAAAGACTGGGCCTTGAAACAAGAAGTATGTCAGAATGAGTTTGATATGCTATAGGATGAAGGAAATGAACTTCAACTTCAATTGAATAGATTGCCAAAATTGACTTTTCATCACAAACAGAAAATTCCTGCATTTTCCTTTTGTGGTAAGAATGGCCATAGTACTAACCAATGCAGGAACAAAATTAGAGCAGAAAGAGGCTCTAGTAACTCTAACAGTCCATCATGTTTTTATTATGGTAAAAGAGATCATACCTCAAATCATTGCAGGTTCAAAGATAACCGGAGATGGGTTTGGAGACCTAAATCTTCAAATCAAACTAACGCTCAACATTCTAACCATTCAGGATACAAGCAGGCTTGGGTACCTAAAAACAAGTAATTTTATTTTGCAGGAACATCGCAAGAAGAATCGAAAAGGAAAATGGCATCTCGACAACACGTGTTCCATACATATGACTGGTGACAAACAACTGTTCAAATCAGTCACCAAACTAGATGGACGAACAATTACTTTTGGAGAAAAATCCAAAGGAAATGTAATTGGTGTTGGAAAATTTCCTCTAAGCTCAACATGTGATGTAGATGAAGTCTACCTAGTTGATGAATTTGTCTATAATCTTCTCAGTATTAGTCAACTATGTGACAATGATTATTGGGTTCGCTTTAAGAAACATGGCTGGTTTATAGAAGATGAATCAGGTAAAATCATTCTTTCAGGTAATAGAGACAGATATGTCTACACATCAGCAATTTAGAAAATCGTTGGGATCAAATTTGTCTTACTTCTATGATTAATGATCGTTGGGTTTGGCATAGAAAACTTGTTCATGCTAGCATGCATACGATTCAAAAACTATCTAAGCATGATCGTGTTATTGGACTCCCAAAACTAGATTTTTCAAAGGATCATATATGTGATGCATGTTAGCTAGGAAAACAAACTTGTTCTTCTTTCAAAATTAAAAACATTGTTTCCACCTCCAAACCTCTTCAGTTGTTGTATATGGATTTATTTGGTCATACTGGAACTGCTAACATAAGTGGTAGGAAATATGTATTTGTTATTGTAGATTATTTCTCTAGATTTACCTGGGTTATGTTTCTTAGTCACAAAGATGATGTTCTAAAGAATTTTGAAGTTTATGTAAGAAGGTTCAACGAGAAAAGGGATACTATATCTCTACTATCAGGAGTGATCATGGAGGAGAATTTGAAAGGAGGGCTTTTGAAAATTTCTGCAACGATCAAGGAATCTCTCACAATATCTCTTCACCAAGATCACCGCATCAAAATGGAGTAGTATAGCGTAAAAATAGAACCTTACAAGATATGGCAGCAGATGCTGTGAGTACACCATGCCAGCTGATATTGATCAGAAAAAAAAAAGACGGTAGGTACAGCTAGGCCGTGAACTGCTAACCATCGTACTATAAAAATTGGATTGGTTCCACATCATCAATAGGTGTATGATTCGACCAAGTATCAAAAAGACTCCTTATGTGCTGTGGAACAGTAAGAAACCAAATATCAGCTATTTTCACCCATTTGGATGTAAATATTTTATTCATAATAATGGGAAGGACAATTTGGGTAAGTTTGAACCTAAGAGTGATGAAGGTATATTTCTTTGTTACTCTCCTCCAAGTAGAGCATACAAAGTCTACAATAAAAGAACTTTGTGCATTGACGAATCTATCATGTTGTTTTTATTGACACTAACCCTCGCCGAAGGAATGGACAAATTCCTGAAGATGAGGCAATTTCTTATGTCCCTAAATTTGCTATTGTAGGAAAGGACCATCAAAGCGAGTCAGTTGTGCAACAGACTCAACCAGCTGAAATACCCACAGAAGATCTCGAACTACCTCAAGCAGATCAGTCGACTACTAAAGAAAGAGAACCTCCAATAAATACTCCAAATGAATGGAAAAGTGAACAGGGATATCCTCACAAATTCATTATATGAGATCCACATGAAGGAATAACTATAAGAATGTCTCAAAAGAACAAATCTCATGTAGCTCTTATTTCTCAATTTGATCCAAAAAAAATGGATGAAGCTCTCAAAGGTACTCACTGGATAAGTGCTATGAAAGAGGAACTAGATCAATTTGTAAGAAATAAAGTCTGGGAATTGGTCCTATATTCTGTGATAATACCAGTGCTATCTGTTTATTAAAAAAATTTGTGCACCATTATAGAGCAAAGCATATAGAAATTAAACATTATTTTATCCGTGATCATTTTGCAAAAGGTGACATTGTTTTAGAATTTATTAGTACTGATTCTCAAATTGCTGATATTTTTACAAAACCACTTTTGGAAGAAAGATTTTGTCTACTCCGGAAAAAGATTGACATTGTGCAAAATTTGTAAATCAAATATTTTACCGTGTTTTTAAATATTTTACCATGTTCTAGTATTTTATTTCCTTAATATGTGTGGCTTAATTAATTTTTTTGTAAGTGTAATTATTGCATGTTCTTAGTACCATCGATCAGTTACTTCAGAAGCATCACTTTCGTCTGAACTTGCCATTTCCTTTAACTAAGGCGTCCCTTCGTTCCTCCCAAAAGCACCAATGAAACCCTTCCTTATCCAGTACTCTCCTCATTCTCTTCAAAGTACTCCTTCACACCATGGCCAAAAGAAATCCCTCTTCTTCCGCAGCAACCAGACGCAGTCGAAAATTTCAAAACCCCCTTAACACTGAAGAACCTGTGGATGTGGAGTCGTCCAATGACTCAGATTTCCTTTAAAAAAAATGAAAGCAATGAATCAGCTGAAAATCATCCCATTAGCCATAAAAAGGCCGGCAAGACACCAATGGAGCAAACCCCCAAAAAGATTGCATGCGAGAAAGGTAAAGTGGAACACATGGAATTTGGTCCTGAGGACAAGTTAATCTTCTATGGCCCCAATGAAAAAGTAAGGTTTGAGTCCTACAAGTCAAAATCCATGGCTTATGGACGCTCTGTAAATCTCTCTCTCATGAAAAGTCTTCATTGTGATGTGACTGCTATTTTTGATATACAACACCTTTCCTCTTTGTTGGATACCATTGGAAACTTTGTTTATGAAGAATCAGTAAGGATGTTTTATGCAAATCTTTTGTGAATAATAAAGATGACTTGGAATCTATGGTTTTAGGCACTAGAATTGTTTTGGACTCTTATCAATTTGAAAAGATTTTCTATGCTAAGTTTAGTGGGTTTGATGTGTTTGTACAAAATTCGTGGCCCAAAGACTTTGAAGTGATGAAGCAAAAATGTTTCTGCCTGATAATTCTCCTGACATTGGTCCCAAGAATCTTAAGTTTGAACATCGTTTCTTGGCCCACATGATTGCTACTACTCTCCTCCCCAGAACTGGGTCCCTTAACTCTTTATCCACTAGAGATGTTTTTGTTCTTTACTGTCTGGTTAACAATAAAAGACTTGATTGGTTTGTGGGGATTTGTCAATACATGTTTGAAAGCATTAGAGATATATCTTCTTCTACTGCATTGCCCTATGGTCTTCTCATCTCATATGTTCTCGAGGTCATGAAGGTAGATTTGGAACCCTTTACACCCAAGTACATTACAGTTCTTATGATAAGACATCCTTCTCAATGATGGGGTACACTTTGGGTGATGAAGAATGGGTTAAGTGCGCCAAAGTTTAAAGTATTCCAGTGCCACTTGAAGTTCAAACTGAACGACCAGTATCTCAGTCAATTGCCTCTCAAAATCTTCAGCAAATTCAACATTATCTTGATGGGGTAAAACTGCTATTGGTTAAGATGAAGGAACATGTAGACAAAATCAGGGAAGTTACCAAGGAGACAGGTACAAATGTGGCTAAGCTCAGGATGGATATGGGAACCACAAGGAGGCAAGGAACCATGGCTTTCAATTCTATGAGTGAAAATATGGACAAACTTGTCAAATATATTGAAAATTCATATGACTCCTTCTGCACCAAAGTGATCAACACCCTCAAGTACTTCCTTGGAAGAAGTTAATGAGACCCTATATGATGATATTACAGACACTGTTTCTTGGCCTTTTGCTTATGCTTGCTTGTTGGTGGTTCTTTTTAAACAATATTTTTCTTGGGTCTGTACTAGCTAAGCCTCTGCTAAAGGCACTACTTTTGCTGCTCTAACCTCCTAATTAGTATGTATATTATTTCCTATGTTATTTTTTCTGTGTGATTTTTCTTTACTTTTTGATTGATGTCAAAGAGGGAGAAAAATGTAGAGAAAAGTAAACACCTCAGCAGGAGACAACAATTATTCAGGAGGAGATGGAAACGACACTAACTCAGGGGAGCAACATATAAAGAGGGAAGTCTAATAATTTATGGTTCTCTTATGTTTACTCTCTCTTGATTGTCATCATCAATAGGGGGAGATTGTTAAGTTTCAAAGTTTAAATGATGACAATACCATTTTATTTTAGTTTGCAGGATTGCGGGATTTGAAACAAGCAAAAAGGAAAGAATGAGATGTTTTCCAAAGATATGATTGCTACATTAATGGACAAGAAAAAAGGGACTTCATTGCTGCACGTTTATTCGACCTCAATCATTGGAGTTCAGATTGCCAATCAAGGAATCCTTTGCCAGAAAATATTCTGTATCCATAAATAAGCACAATCAAGGCTTGAAAGACTCCTCAATACAAGCTAGTGACAAGGAAAGTCACGATCAAATCTGGGCTCTTCCAAGAGAAGGATTCAAAGAGGCACCCCTTGGGTCAAATCCCGTTTAATGATCTCGTGCGTCTAATTTCAATCAAGAGTCAATGACTCTTTTCTCTCCTATAAGAAGGCTGCTAAGATCAAATGGAAAAGCGCAACTGCACACATTGTTTTCTAAGTTTATCTACTTCTTAGCCTAAACATTGTAATTCTTAGTTATCAATGTCTCAAAAGATAGGAAGAATTAGAACACAAAAGAAAGTTGTGTCAAATATTCAGAATTCATTGTTGCCATTTCTCGTTGGTGGTGAACGAGTTAAAACCATCTGTATTATAATACTTTCAAGATATTAAGGGAACCCTTGTGACCCAAGGGAAAGTGGATATAATTACCCCAACGGTACCAAACCAGTATAAAATTACTGTGTGTTATTTACCTTTCAATTACTGTTATCTTTCATTCTGCACTGTGTTTAGTCAACTAAAATCATTCTTAGTCGACTAATTTTCAATAGACCACAATTCACCCCCTCTTGTACTTTCAATATTCCCAAGGGCTCTCATCTGTGCATCGATTCTTCGATCTTCTGAATATCAGTAAGCAAATCAGAAAGACCAACGTAGTAAGAGGGCATAGTTCTTTCTACTTCTTGTACTCCATGTTCAAGCAGCCAAATGGTTTCGAAATGCATGAAAAGGGACTTAATAACAAGCAGAACAAGGATACATGGTAGATTCACCGTCTCTTCGCCTTCATTGAGGCATTTCTGGGAATTGTGGTCTTCCCAAATGAGGAGCGAACAATTGATACCTGCATAGCCTGGATCGTGCAGGTCCTCTCTACCAAAGAACATCACACTCTTGCCCGGATCATTCTATCAGACATTATCGGGCATTGACTTTGTGTAAGTCCGGGGCAAAGTTCTTCGAAGTGTAACATTGTTGCAAATGTGGTTGATTGAGCATCTCCGACACCACCCCAAGTTCATGAGCTATGGCCCAAGCAAGAACAACCTTATTGGGAGTTACTAGGAGGGAGTAAGAGATTAAAACTCGCCAGGACCGATGGAAGCATGGATATCTCACCTAAGATCTTTAAATGAATGTCACATTGAGTGGATTTTGGGATGGCTCCTTGTAAGAGAGGTGATACACATGTCATCCCGAAAACGTTATTTGATGCTATTTGGTTTGAGAAGTGTCCAACCGTATGCACCACAAAGGGTCTGAGATAGTTGGGAAGGTACCAAGTAGTGCTCGAGGATGAAGATTTCAGTGTGCAAGTAATTTAGCTACACCCAGAAGCCCCACTCCCCCAAAACTTTAATCCAGCAAATTCGAGACGGTTGTCGTTACTTAAAAGATGATAACCAAGTGCTAGATCCTGCAAGAGGTGAGATAGATCCAGGTTATGCTATGTGATTTGATAAGAGGTCTCGTGTAGATGATGATCTGAAGCTCGACCCTGAAAGGCCCAAAAAAGGTCGCATGTTCAAGACTTTGATGATAAAATCCAATAACGGTTGGCCTGGGGTGAAAAGGTAAAGGGATACCAGGAAACTACTCATGCCTTAGAATAAAATTTGAGAAACCTCAAATTTTAGAATGACTTACAAGCGCTAGAGACGGAAGGAGAAAAGAAAAGTCTTATCCACGAGGATGAATCCCTCCGTCCTCAGCTTCAATAAACGAAAAAAGCTTCTGAAGTGTCGGCCTAAAACTGGAAAGATCAAAGAATTATTGCCACCTTGCTAGAGAAGATGCAAGATTATGATGCCACTCTTGAAAATACTGAAAATATTGGTTAAATAAGAGGGGAGGTAAATGACCGCGTGAGGTTGTCGTAGTAGATGAATCAACGTCACGACGAAGAGGTCCTCGCCTTTAGGAAAGAATTGGGTGCCTTGGAAGAGGCGTTGGGTCGGCAGTCCAAGGAATTTGAAGCAGAAAGGGAACATTGCTACGCATTGATCAACATGCTGGAAAGTGATGTAGTAAACCTGCAATACTAGAACAACATGGTAAGGAAAGTAGTGGAAGTCCGAGAACAATAGATTGTGATGAAATGCTATGAATGTGAGAGTATGACTAAAGCTATGTTCTTTGATTCAGTGTTATCTGTCGCTCGCCAGGTCATGGACAACCTAAAGATTCTTCATGGCGGGCTTGCAGGTGGGCTTGCGCCGCGACCGACTGATGTCACCTGGGACCCTGGATCAGAGTTAAGAGTTATTTTTCTTTTTGAATTGTTCAGTCATGGAGTCTGTAGTTTACTTTTTTTCGCATCGAGTCTGTTTGTCCTTCGTCCGTTTTGAGTCTGTTATTTTTGCTTCGAGTCTGCATGTTTTCCTATTAAAATCTGTTGTTGATGTTTTTGAGTCTTTTTAATAAAAACCCCAAAAGGATTTTATTAATGAAATATTGAAAACCCCAAACATTTTCTTGCTTTCATTTTACATTTTATTCCCCTGAACTACGTAATGGTCTGATTCATGCGGCGTCATGAACGTAGTCAGTCCCCATCGTATGCGATCATATCCATAATTAATACGAGCGAAAAATCAACAAAAGGAGAGATAAATTCAGAGAAAAACAAATAAAGAAAAGATAAAACCAAAGGCTGATAAAAAAAAACAAAAGAGAAAAACCAAGAGCGACAAAATGAAAAAACCAACTGAGAGCGAGAAATGGAAGAAAAGAGAACAAGCATTTAAAAGTCGGGATGAAACACGCGACCATTGAAAACACATGGTATAAGCATTTAACTGTTTAGGTGCACTGCATCCCCAACGTGCGATTTCCTATATGTTAAATGCTTTAAAACTAACAAGGTTTTTGTGTGTGCTGCTAAGTCAGGTTCTATTCAGGTGGTTGGTTTTTGTTGGTAATTTGGCTTCCCATACATACTTCAGAAGATCTAAAGGAAAGGTTCCAATGGCATCCAAAATCAATCTGCACATTATCAACCCTGAGGAGTTTTCCTGACACCGACTATTCCACAACCAGACTCAGCAAGCTAAAGAGAACAAGTTGTTGCGTCTCTGTGTGCTGGAAATGTGGGACGCCTTTGAACGACTAGTTTTTGACCACACTCAAATTTTATACTATTTTAGTGTAAATATTCATTTTAGGTCTAATCTTAATAGATTTTATTCGATCTAATTAAAAAAAATATACTCACGTTCTTGAAGTATATATATATATATATATATATATATATATATATATATATATATATATATGGTCTCTTTTAATTAGAATTTTAATAAGTAAGCTATAGGACCTTTCTTAATATCATTTAAAGTACATGTAAATATTTAATTTTCCGATAATATAAGAAATTTTGGTTAATCTTCTTATCTTTATAATTTAATTTATCTTTAAAAAAAAAGAACTTTAATGTCAAAGAGATATTTTTTTTTATTTTAAAATCTGATTATTTTTTTTGTTTTGTACTTTGCTAATCCCATTATCCTCATTTTTCTAGCTGTTAGGACCCAAAAATCCCTCTGAAGGAATCGTGATGGCACCTAGTCTTTAAACTATGTAAGCCTAACATTAACATAAATTACATTGATATTCACTAACTTCAAATTAGGTAACTTTGAACAATTACAATTTCCAAAACCGGTAGTACAAGTCATAAGACTTTCTATGAGTGGTTGTACAAAATGAATACATCATTGTTCCAGAACAAAGGAAACAATGGAAATAAGTACAATAGAAGGTAACTCCGAGACCTGCGATCGCATCAGCAAATTTACTATGAGTCTCCACAACAAAGATCCGCAGCTACTGACGATCAAATCCCACCTGTCCATCCTTATTACAATTATTGTGGCGCGCAACCCGATCCCACCAAACATTAGTTTAAATCAACAACAACAACCAATCCGCATCTCAATTACCAGAATTTCTACTACCAAGAGTATGAGTACACGACAACAAGAGAATCACACAAAAAAATCAAAGGAATACAACAACCTTCACAAGGTCAACGAAGTAGGTAAGGCACGTGATAACTTCACCGGCAACCACAACAATTGAACATGTAGCATATTTGCACAGAGTTATAGAGGAACTCACAATTAAGAAGTATCAAAACAGTAAGGAAGGCAATCACTTCAATTAAGGAAAAGAAGGGCCAAGTAAGAATTAGAGAAAAGCTAACAACATGTATAGAGCATGTAGAGGTAAAATTAGCAAATAGGAAACTCAATTATATAAAAAAAACTTCCCGCTTAATGAACATAAGGACCTAAGGACACTAAAGGCAAATTTTCCACAAATAAGACCGGGCACGCACTCATCACCTCGTATGCATGGGCTATAATTAACACAGAGGACTCAAATCATAAAGGGAAGTCCTCCACACAAGGTTAGGGAAGATACTTACCTCAATAGTGTAAAATCCTACTCCGGTATGCCCTCTTCTCTGGACTTGGTCTCTAAAAGCTCCGAATCTAACCATAATCATATTAATACCATCAAAGTAGTCTAACGGATCGAATTCAACAATAAAAACTACAAGATATGCCAAAAAATCAAAATCGGCCAAAATCCGGCCCCTGGGCCCACGTCTCGAAATCAGTAAAAAAAATGATAGAATTAGAAACCTTGTTCTCTCCCGAGTCTAACCATATAAATTTTGTCGAAATCGAACTCCGTTTGGTCCAATAAATCCTCACCTCAAACTCTCCAAAACTCAAGCCCTAACTTCCTCAATTTCACTTTGAAATCATCAATCAAATCCCAAAAATGAAGATGGATTCACGAAATATAATCAAAATCGAGTAGAGAACACTTACCCCAAAACATATGGTGAAAATTACCTCCAAAATCGTCGAAATCCGAGCTCCCTAACTCAAAATATGACCGAATGAACAAACCCTTATTTTATATATTTTTCTGCCAGCTATCATGCCTCGTTTCTCATGCCAAACAATCTCGAAATTCACTTTTTATGCCTCCAATGGGTTCCTTGTGAAATTCTAGTCAAGTTAGGCTTTTGAATCACTCAATATTTGCAAATAGTGCAGATTTTCATATACGCCACCAGTGACAATTTCGTAATTAATCTGAAAAATTTGGCAACCTAATTCTTAGTAAAATGATCATAAAATCCTCATACGATGTCCAAACTCGACGATTCTTTTTGCTATGGGTCCGTAATTATGATATGGATCTAATGCTTCAATCAAAAAAAGAAACCGGAGCTTATTTGTTTAATATGATATCATTTATGCTTGAATAAACGGCGCCAAAACATATCAAATCAACTCGGAATGAACTCAAATTTTGCACACAAGTCCTAATACATCATACAGATCTACTTGTGCCCCCAAACTATCGAGCGAAGTGCAAATTCTCAAAATGACAGGTCGAGCCGTTACATTAGCCTAACTCCCCACCTTTCACATCACTCACTTCCACTCTCCCTCACGTCTCCCTCATATCCACCCATAACTTCCATTTCCCCCACTCATCTCACCATTAATCCATATATCTATAAATAACACAAAATTAAGAAAAAAGAGAAGGATCCATCTCAAAAAACACAAGAGCCATTTCCATCCTTATTCTTAACCCTAGAAACACAAGAGCTGCCGACCCCATAAGAATCATACACCCCAGCGCCTCTTTCTTTTTGAAAAAGTAGAGGCCCATTTTTGTCTTCTCCTTTGGTCGATTTTCGGCACAACTGTCGCTGCCGGAATTCATCGCCGGTTGGCTAGTAGCCTCATGAAACCAGCGACCCCCTCTTCACCCACCAAGAGGGAAATAGTGATTGATTGCCTGGAATTGTTCCATTGAAGTGTCTTTGAAATTGTGTCGCAAAAGCGATTTCTCAAGCCATGGTTCGTTCGTTGTACTAAACAGTTGGATTAATTTGAGAGATTCGATACATAGCCAAATTTGAAAGTTAATTTAATTTCCATTTAAGGTCAGTTTCTGTTTTCTAGTGTTTTGATTATAGTACTGCATCGATTGGTCAATATTGTTGCTATTGATTTTGCATTGTAACGACCCAACCGGTCTTTTTGCATATTCGGACCCCGTACCCCCAAATAATATTTCCCGTAGCGTCGAATTATGATGTGCGACTTTCGGGGACAGGTAGTTCGGGATTTTGAAATGCTTAGTATAGTATAGGAACACTTAGTTCCTTAAGGTGGGCTTTTAAGGCCAAGTTTGACTTCGGTCAACATTTTGAGTAAACGACCTCGGAATCGAGTTTCGACGGTTCCAGTAGCTTCGTATAATGATTTCAGACTTGTACGTATGTCCGAAATGAGTTTTGGATGACCCGGAAAGGTTTCGACGCCAAATAGCAAAAGTAGCATTTCCTTAAGTTCATAATTTGGGTTGGAACGTGTTTTTGTGTTATCGAGATCCGAACGGAATTCTGAGACCGGTAATAGTTCCGTTATGTCATTCATGACGTGCTCGCAAAATTTGGTGTCATTCCGAGTAGTATAGGTCGGTTCGGCGCATTGAAACCGAATTCAAGAACTTAAAAATTCTTAAGTTTGATTCTAGGGATTTTGAGGTGTGATTTTGCGTTTTAGCGTTGTTTTGGGTGTTTCAAAGGCTCGAGAGAGTCCGTAATATTATTTAGGACTTGTTGGTATAGTTTCACGGGGGCTCGGGTGGGCCCATGTGCCTCCTGGACACCAAACAGAGCCAAAAACCAGCAGCTTCAGCTGCTGGTTCACCAGATCTAGTGTGACTGCAGGTGCGATTGCCCAGGTCACAGGTGCAAGACCACCCCTGCGGTCAAGGCTCCACAGGTACGACTCCTAGGGGAGCTGGTCCAAACTGCAGGCGCGGACCCGCTGGTGCGGGACTTCCTCCGCAAGTGCTACCCCAGGCCTCCTAGGCCACTTCCGCAGGTGCGACCCTTGGTCACAGGTGCGAAACCGTAGGTGCGGTCCTCGAGCCGCATGTGCGAGATCACTGAAGGCAGTGATCTCATTTAATATGGGATTTGACTATTTTTCACCATTTCTTCTCCTCCATTGGCGATTTTGTTTATGCTGGCAAACGATTTTTGGAGTTACTTTAAATCAATTTGCATCACTTACTCACTTTCATTAAAGGACTTCTTAAATTAAAATTGGACAAGTATTTGAAATTCTCATTAATTTAAGTAATTTCGTTAGCAAACTAGTGTTGGCTTGCCTGACTCCGGTGTTGGGCACCATCACAACCTAAATAGGAATTTGAGTCGTGACAACATGGTATCAGAGTTCTAGGTTCATGTAGGTCTCACAAGTCACAAGAAAACCTAGTAGAGTCTTGCGGATCGATATAGAGACGTCTGTATTTATCTTCGGGAGGCTACATGGTGTTAGGAAAACCTCTCTTTATTCTTATTATATCATGCATTCGATGGTCTTACTAAATCTCATTCTTCTATTCTCTCACATATGGTGAGGACTTGTGCAGCTGATATCCCAGACCCGGGAGATGCCGCTACCCTCGCCGTTCGAGGCAGAGGCAGAGGCCGGGGTAGGTCACCGACCCGAGGTAGGGGACGAGGGCATCCCAGTGTTGATCCATTAGCACCCCAGAGGATCCTATCCCTGAGGAGTAGGGGAGGTGCCCCCAGCAGATCCATCTCCGATTGATTTCATGACAGCACAGGGCTTCCAGGAGGTTATGGGTCGTATGATGCGGTTCATGGACACTATGACCCAGACTGGTTTGCTTCCAGCGGATCCTTCCACATCTCAGGCGGGAGGGGGAGTTCAGTATATAAGACTCCGGGTACTCTGCCCGTGGGTGGAGCATAGCCAGCGGTAGCACCAGAGCTTAGACTAGCTGCGGACGGCGATCCATAGAAGTTACTTAATAGATGGACTCGATTGCACCCTCCTGTCTTCAGAGGTGAGAAGGGTGAGGACGCCCAGGACTTTATTGATAGGTGCAGGGACAGACTGCACAACATGAAGATTTTGAAGTCCCATAGAGTTGATTTCACTACTTTTCAGCTAGAGGGCAGGGCCCCCAGATGGTGGCAGTCATTTATCCTTGGTAGGCCAGCAGGTTCCCTTCCTCTCTCATGGGAGCCGTTCACTCAGCTGTTCTTGGATAGGTACATTCCACCCTCCGATAGGGAAGAGCTGCGGTATTAGTTTGAGCAGCTGGAGCAGGGGCAGATGACGATGACGGATTACGAGGCCAGGTTTTCAGAGTTGTTCCTTCATGCCCTTATGATTCTTCCTACTGACGCGGAGAGAGTGAGGAGATTTGTAGCTGGGCTGCACTCAGGTATTAGGGCCAACATGGCCCGAGAGGTGGAGATGAGTACTCCCTATCAGCTTGTGGTTGAGATAGCTCGTCGGATTGAGGGTTATCGATCGAGGGGCAGAGAGCAGGGTCAGCAGGACAAGATAATTAGACTTTTTGTAGATTTCAGAGGTGCCCCAGGCAGGAGCAGGGGTCAATTCAGCAGAGGCCAGCCTAGAAGGCCTCTATATTCAGCTCTTCCACCACCTCCCCATGGTGCTCCAGTGAGGCCTTATCTCAGCGCCATGCCGGAGAGTTCTTACTGCCCACCAGCCATTCAGGGTTCTTCCGGTGGGTATTCAGGTCATCAGGGTTCTCCCAGTCCCTACTTTAGTGCTATGCCAGAGGTTTCTCACCGTCCCCCAGCTATTCAGGGTTCTTCTTCTTCAGGGCAGCAGGCCATGCCTCTAGTTAGATGCTATGAGTGTAGGGATTCAGACCATATGAGGAGGACTTGTCACAGACTTCGGGGCAAGGCTGTTCAGCAGAGTTATCAGCCTACATACTCAGCACCGACGCCTTGTCCACCCAGAGGTGGAGGACAGGATGGTAGAGGTCGTCCTAAAGGTAGAGGCCATGCAGGGGGAGTGCAACTAGCTCCTATTCAGTCCAGCGGAGGTCAGCCTTCAGGTACACCAGCCAGATTCTATGCTATTCCAGCCCGAGCAGATGTAGTGGCCTCAGACGCCGTGATCACATGTACTATTTCAGTATGTGTTAGGGAGGCATCAGTGCTATTTGACCCAGGATCTACTTATTCATATGCGTCAGCCTTATTTGCTTATTTTCTGGATGTTCCGTGTGAGTCCTTGTATTCTCCTATTTATGTGTCCACTCCTGTGGGCGATTCTGTGGTGGTAAACCGGGTCTATCGGTCTTGTGTGATCACCTTTGTGGATTCGTGACTAGAGCGGACCTTCTATTGCTCGACATGGTTGATTTTGATATTATCCTGGTCATGGATTGGCTATCTCCTCATCATGCCATCTTGGATTGCCATGCCAAGACGGTTACTTTGGCCATGCCCGAGTTGCCTAGGCTGGAGTGGAGAGGTTCCTCAGTTAGTGCAGCCAGTAGAGTTATTTCCTTCCTGAAGGCTCGACATATGGTCGAGAAGGGTTGTTTGGCGTATCTTGCTTATGTGCGGGACACCACCGCCGAGTCTCCGATAATTGATTCAGTTCCAATTGTTCGAGAGTTTGCGGATGTATTTCCTTCAGACCTTCCAAGCATGACTCCGGATCGAGATATCGATTTTTGTATTGATGTAGCTCCAGGCACTCAGCCTATCTCTATTCCCTCGTACCATATGGCTCCGAAGGAGCAGCTTGAGGAGGTTTTATCTAAGGGGTTTATCAGACCGAGTGTGTCGTCGTTGGGTGCTCCAGTTCTATTTGTAAAGAAGAAAGATGGGTCTATGCGGATGTGTATTAATTACCGCCAGTTGAACAAGGTAACTATTAAGAACAACCATCCATTGCCACGCATCGATGATTTGCTTGACAAGTTACAGGGTGCCAGAGTATTTTCGAAAATTGACTTGAGATCAGGCTATCATCAGTTGAAGATTCGGGCCTCAGTTGTCTCGAAGACTGCTTTTCGTACGACATATGGCCACTATGAGTTCTTGGTGATGTCCTTTGGCTTGACTAATGCCCCGACAACATTTATTGACTTGATGAACAGGGTGTTCAGGCCGTATATTGATTCCTTTGTCATCGTCTTCATTGATGACATTTTTATTTACTCACGTAGCTTGGGAGAGCACGAGCATAATTTGAGAGTTGTGCTCCAGACTTTGCGGGAACAGAAGCTATATGATAAGTTCTCCAAGTGTGAGTTTTGGTTGGATTCCGTGGCATTCTTGGGACATGTGGTATCTGGAGAGGGTATCAAGGTTGATCCTAAGAAGATTGAGGCAGTTCAGAGTTGGCCACGTCCTACTTCAGCGACAGAGATCAGGAGTTTCTTGGGTTTAGCAGGCTACTACTGGCGATTTGTGGAGGGTTTTTCATCCATTGCAGCCCCATTGACTAGATTGACTCGGAAGAATGCTCCATTTCGGTGGTCTAACGAGTGTGAGGCGATCTTTCAGAAACTCAAGACGGCATTGACTTCGGCACCAGTTCTAGTATTGCCTTCCGGTTCGGGGATGTATACGGTGTATTGCGTCACTTCACGCATTGTCTTGGGAGGCGTATTGATGCAAGAAAGGAGAGTTATTGCTTATGTTTCGCGCCAGCTGAAGGTTCATGAGAAGAATTACCATGTACACGATTTGGAGTTGGCGGCGATTGCTTATGATCTTAAGATTTGGAGGCATTACTTATATGGGGTGTCTTGTGAGGTTTATACAGACCACACATCTTACAGAACTTGTTCAAGCAAAGGGATCTTAATTTGAGGCAGCGCGGGTGGCTTGAGTTACTAAAGGATTATGACATCACCATTTTGTATCATCCAGGCAAGGCGAATGTAGTGGCAGATGCTTTGAGCAGGAAGGCAGAGAGTATGGGTAGTTTGGCTTATATTGCAGCTGAGGAGAGACCTCTAGCCTTGGACATTCAGTCCTTGGCCAATCGCTTGGTGAGATTATATCTTTCAGAGCCTCATCGAGTTCTTGCACATGTGGGTGCTCAGTCTTCATTATTGGGGGAGATTAAGGCTCGATAGTATGATGATCCACGCTTGGCATAGCTACGAGAGACAGTGGTTCAGAGTGGTGCCAAGGAGGTTCCCATTGGCGAGGACGGTGTTCTGAGACTTAAGGGTCGTTTGTGTGTTCCTAATGTTGATGGCCTGAGGCCGAGGATTCTTTAGGAGGCACACAGTTCGCGGTATTCTATTCATCCTAGTGCTACGAAGATGTATCATGATTTGAAGCAGCATTTCTGGTGGAGACGGATGAAGAGGGACATTGTTGAGTATGTGGCTAGGTGTCTTAATTGCCAGCAGGTTAAATATGAGCACCAGAGGCAAGGAGGCTTACTTCAGCAGATGCCCATTCCTGAGTGGAAGTGTGAGCGCCTTACTATGGACTTCGTGGTTGGGTTGCCTCGGACTTTGCGGAAGGTTGACGCGGTTTGGGTCATTGTTGATAGATTGACCAAATCGGCGCATTTCGTTCCTGTAGCTACTACTTATACTTCTGAGAGGATAGCCCAAATCTACATTCGGGAGATAGTCTGGTTGCACGGTGTACCGGTGTCCATTATATCAGACCGAGGTCCTAAGTTCACCTCGCACTTCTGGAGAGATGGGCACTCAGATAGATCTCATCACAACATTTCATCCACAGAATGATGGTCAGTTGGAGCGTACAGTTCAGATATTGGAGGACATGCTCAGAGCATGCGTGATTGAATTTGGAGGCCAGTGGGACCAGTTCTTACCTTTGGCCGAGTTTGCTTACAATAATAGTTATCAGTCGAACATCGAGATGGCCCCATTCGAGGCTTTATATGGTCGGCGATGTCGTTCCCCCATCAGATGGTTTGAGCCTGGCGAGGCTAAGTTATATGGTACGGACCTAGTGAGAGATGCCCTAGAGAGGGTGAAGTTGATTCAGGAGAGGCTTCGCACAACATAGTCCAGACAGAAGAGTTACGCGGATCAGAGGGCACATGATGTGTCATTTATGGAGGGAGATAAGGTTTTGCTGAAGGTTTCGCCGATGAAGGGTATTATGAGATTCGGGAATAAGGGCAAGTTGAGCCCGAGGTTTATAGTCCCTTTTGAGGTATTGAGGCGAGTTGGAGAGGTTTCTTATGAGATTGCCTTACCTCCCAGCTTATTAGGAGTCCATCCGGTATTCCATGTATCCATGCTCCGAAGATATCACGCCGACTTCTCTCACGTTGTTGATTTCAGTACTATGCAGTTGGATGAGAGATTGGGCTACGAGGAGGAGTCAGTTGCTAATATTGATAGACAGGACCGTCAGTTGAGATATAAGAGAGTTTCTATTGTGAAGGTCCAGTGGCGGGGCCAACCAGTCGAGGAGGCGACTTGGGAGTCCAAGGAGGACATGCGGAGCATATATCCAAACTTATTCAGCACTTCAGGTATGATTCTAGACCCGTTCGAGGATGAACGTTTGTTTAATAGGTGGAGAATGTAAGGACCCAACCGGTCGTTTTGTATATTCGGACTATATACCCCCAGATAATACTTCCCGCAGAGGCTTATCGTGATTTGCGACTTGCGGGGACAAGCGGTTCGGGATTTGGAAGTGTTTAGTATAGTATAGGAACACTTAGTTCCTTAAGGTGGGCTTTTAAGGCCAAGTTTGACTTCGGTCAACATTTTGAGTAAACGACCTCGGAATTGAGTTTAGACGGTTCCAGTAGCTTCGTCTGATGATTTCAGACTTGTACGTATGTCTGGAATGGGTTTTGGATGACTTGGGAGCGTTTCGACGCCAAATAGCGAAAGTAGAGTTTCCTTAAGTTCATAATTTGGGTTGGAATGTGTTTTTGTGTTATCGAGGTCCGAACAAAATTTCGAGATCGGGAATAGTTCTGTTATGTCATTCACGACTTGCTTGCAAAATTTGGTGTCATTCCGAGTAGTATAGGTCAGTTCGGTGCATTGAAACCGAATTCAAGAACTTAGAAATTCTTAAGTTTGATTCTAGGGGTTTTGAGGTGTGATTTTAAGTTTTAGCGTTGTTTTGGGTGTTCCGAAAGCTCGAGAGAGTCCGTAATATGATTTAGGACTTATTGGTATAGTTGCACGGGGGATCGGGTGGGCCCAGGTGCCTCCCGGACACAAAATGGAGCATAAACCAGCAGCTTTAGCTGCTGGTGCACCAGATCTGGTGTGACCGCAGGTGCGGTTTCCCAGGTCGCAAGTGTGAGACCGCCCCTGCGGTCAAGGCTCTGCAGGTGCGATCCCCAGGGGAGCTGGTCCAAACTGCAGGTGCAGACCTCCTTCCGCAGGCGCGGACCCGCTGGTGCGGGACTTTCTCCGAAGGTGTGGCCCCAGGCCTCCTAGGCCACTTCCGCATGTGCGACCCTTGGCTCGCAGGTGCGGTCCTCGAGCCGCAGGTGCGAGATCACTGAAGGCAGTGATCTCATTTAATACGGGATTTTACTATTTTTCACCATTTCTTCTCCTCCATTGGCGATTTTGAGAGCTTTCAAGAGAGTATTCGGCCTAGCTGCTAAGAGGTAAGTAATTCTCATTTAAATGTTAGATTATTACACCAAAACTTAAGTAGATTAACATCTAATTAGTTGAAATCAAAGGGATTAGAGTGAAAACCTAGGGTTGATGAACTTTAGGGAACTTCACCACTTTTCTACCATGAAATCATACCAAA
Organism: Nicotiana undulata; assembly: GCA_005239495.1. Lineage (NCBI taxonomy): Eukaryota > Viridiplantae > Streptophyta > Magnoliopsida > Solanales > Solanaceae > Nicotiana > Nicotiana undulata. Next base: position 26,550 of record ML285130.1, read on the forward strand.
ACTATATATTAATGATCCTTAGGCTATGGGTGAGTGTTATCTTCGAAAGTTTCCGGAATCCGAGCATGTGGGCCCGGGGGTGTATTTTGGAATTTCTTCAAGAGTAGTGAATTTACTAAATAAGTAGGAGAATTTCCATACTTTGAGCATGCATTGACATATTTATATATCATTTGACTAGTTTCGATTCCTCGGGTGTAAAGTTTAGAGTTTCGGGCGCGTTCTTGACCCGGGAAGTAGATTCTACGCGAGGTGAGTCTCCTTTCCATCCTTGTAAGAGGGAATTGTCCCCAAAGTTAAATGTAAATGATTGAATTGTCCTTATTTGCGGGGTCTACATACGCGCAAAGTGACGAGAGTCCGTGCGTAGCTACTACTCTGTTGTGTCGGATAGTATTTAGGATTTCACAAGCATGACTTTATGTGCCTTACCTGTACCTTTACATGTGTTTTCTAGTTTCCTATTATCTTTGAGATTGATATGAGGATATTAGGAAATTATGTGTAAGCTTAAGTGTTTAAATCTTTGATTTCAAGCATAATCCATGATAAATTCCTGAAGATCTTGATGATTTTGTGTATGTCTATGAGAACATGTGTCGTATGTATGATTCGCGAGCGGGGTAGCCCTATTTTTATGTCAACTACGTCGCACGATCGATTCGCGAGCGGGGTAATGGATGCATCCATGGTTCGTGCCGCTCGACCCTCGGCAATGCACATTTATTTTCGCGTCGCTTCGGCCGTACGCTTCGGCATATTATGTGCTATGTATTTGAATGAGAGTCTTGTTATTATTAAATAAATTACTCCACGTGTAAGGGGAACTTGAGACTTTTGTGATAATTACTATTTGACTCATGAGAATAAATTGAAGCTTTATATAATTGATACTTCATGCCTTAGTGATTTCCATGACTACTCTTCCTGTCTAATTTTATTTAATCATATTATTGGTTATCGACCCTAGTGAGTAACACGTCTACCTCTCGTTACTACTTCTTCGAGTTTAGACGGGATACTCACTGGGTACATATTTGTTTATATGTACTCATGCTACGCTTCTGTACTTAATTGTACAGGTTCTGAGGCTGTTGCACCTGGTCACTATTCCGGGGTCCGTCATTGAGAGTACTATCTGGACCCGACTTCACGGTGAGCTGCTCCTCTTGGCGTTCCTCAGCAGCACTGTGGAGATTTCTACTATTTTGGGATACTTCTGTCTATTCTTTTCAGATAGTAGTACTTCTATTTTTTTCCTAGCTTTGTATATTCCACTAGTTGCATGTGGACTTGTGACACTAGGTCTTGGAACACGTAGTTGACTCGCTAGTATTATGTTACTCTGTTTATGCTGGCAAACGATTTTTGGAGTTACTTTAAATCAATTTGCCTCACTTTCTCACTTCCTCACTTTCATTAAAGGACTTCTTAAATTAAAACTGGACAAGTATTTGAACATCTCATTAATTTAAGTAATTTCATTAGCAAACTAGTGTTGACTTGCCTGACTATGGTATTGGGCGCCATGACGACCTGAATAGGAATTTGGGTCGTGACATGCATCCCCTTGTTTAGCTCGCATAGAATATTTTATTGTCTTTGGCTTTCTGATCGTTGAACAAATAGACGCTTTTTTCTAGTGAATTTAAAACTCAAAGTTCAAAATAAAAAAAGGGGCTATATGAATTGTTAGCTAAAATTAAAAGTTTTATTAATTGCTTACATGTATCCCGATTTATCTCTTAACGTGAATTATCCACGTGCTTCATGTAGCTCAAAATTAGTGTCTTTCCTTGTTAGATTTAGCAGTTAACTTTTAAGGTGTAAACATGAATTACATAGTGTAAATGACCCTTACGATTTCAAATAGCTAAAATCATATACTTATCCCTCAAATAGTTCCATAATTCATGACCGAATAGAATGAACAACTTTGGAATATTCGTTAGTATGCTTTTAGACACGTTTTTAATTAATACATCATCGTGATTATGTACACGTTTGCGTGACATAATTATGATCTCCAAATAAACCAAAGTATGCGTTCGCGCAACGTTGGGAAAAATAATCTTAATAACAATAAAATTATTAATTGTGTACACGTTCGCATGACACGAATACAATTTCAAAAAAAAAATGAATATTCATAGAAATGCTTTTTAGGTGCTCATTTTAATTTACTATTGTGATTGTATACACGTTCGCGTGACATGGTTACGATTCTTAGAATAAATCAAGGTACGCGTCCGCGCGACTTTGGCCAAGCTTTCTTAAATAGCTAAGTGTTGTGAATTGTGTACACATACGCGTGACATGATTCTTGACATGCCAAACAAAAAGAGTACACATACGCGTGACTCGTTTCGAGATAATTCTGTAATCACGAATAATCGAGTAATTAGAAGCGATAAAGGTAAAATGCACGAAGGTTCTAAAATACGTAATTAATCAATTAATAAGCCAAGTGTGGATTGCAAAGTGACCATGCTAAAACCACAGAATCCAAGAATGCCTAACACCTTCTCCCTGGTCCCGATCTTCTGGTTTTCGGAGACTTTAAACGGAGTCAAATTTTCTAGATTTAGGATTTAAACAAAACTGGTGACTTGGGACACCATATAATTATCTCAAGTGGCGACTCTGAATAAATAGCTTACTCCCATTTTGTTTGATATCACTATAATTAGAAAAACTACCATATCTCTTACGGAAAAAAAGAGGTGTGATAACGCCTGGTCTAATGGTAGGAATTCGCCGAGTGCAATTCTTGGGTTCCCTGAGTTGATCCAAAGGTCGGGTAGGGCTACCCATGTCCCTGCATCCAACCTGTTCATCCCTTGCGGGTACCCTTCAATGCAATCTAATGGTCCTAGCATGCCTTCTATGGTTCGCACCCAGATGTTGATTCCAGGGTACCTCCAACATTGTTCTCTGCGGCGCCTGTCTTCACTGTGGCACAGCCAATCGTATGAGCTTCCGGCAGAACTGGAAAGAATAGTCAAAAAATCTTGAGCAGGAAGAAATGGCTCGGAAAATGAAAAGCCTGGAGAAAAGTTTAAAGAGCATGCATTGACTGAGTGTCCAAAAGAGTGTCTCCTACTCCGACTTGTGCATGTTTCCACATGTTCATTTGTCAGTTGGATTCAAAACTCCAAAATTTGAGAAGTACGAAGGACACGGGTACCTGATTTCCCATTTGAAATGATACTACAATCAGCTAAAGGATGCTGGCAGACCTCCACATTCAGCTCCACCACCGTCTTCTCGTGGTGTTCTAGTGAGACCATATTTCAGTGCCATACCGGAGGGTTCTTATCGCCCGCCAGCCATCCAGGGTTCCTCCGGCGGGTATTCAGGTTGTCAAGGTTCTCCCAGTCCTTACTTCAGTGCCATGCCACCAGCCATTCAGGGTCCTTGTTTTTCAGGGCAGCAGGACATGTCATCAGTGAGGTGCTAAGAGTGTGGGGATACAGGTCATATGGCGAGGTCTTGCCCCAGACTTAGGGATAAGGCCATCCAGCAGAGTTATCATCCTACTTATACAACACAGGTGCCCCGTCCACCTAGAGGTAGAGGGCAGGTTGGTAGAGGTCGTCCCAGAGGTGGAGGCCAGGTAGGAGGGGCCCAATCAGCTCCGGTTCAGCCCCACGGAGGTCAGTCTTCAGCCACTCCAGCCAGATTCTATGCTATACCGGCCCGAGCAGATGTAGTGGCCTCCGATGCTGTGATCACAGGTATTATTTCAGTATGTGGTAGAGAGGCATCTGTATTATTTGATCCCAAATCTACCTACTCATATGTGTCAACCTTATTTGCTTGCTTTCTGGGTGTTCCTCGTGAGCCTTTGGTTTCTCCTATATATGTATCCACTCCTATGGGTGATTCTGTGATGGTCGATCGGGTCTACCGGTCATGTGTGATATCATTTTGTGGGCGCGAGACTAGAGCGGATCTTCTATTGCTCGATATGGTTGAATTTGAGATTATTCTAGGGATGGATTGGCTATCTCCTCATCATTTCATCTTGGATTGCCACTCCAAGACGGTTAATTTTTCCATGCCCGAGTTACCCAGACTAGAGTGGAGGGGTTCCACAGTCAGCACATCCACCAGATTTATTTCATTCCTGAAGGCTCGACATATGGTCGAGAAGGGTTGCTTGGCGTATCTTGCTTATGTGCGGGACACTACCGCTGAGTCTCCGACTGTGGATTCGGTGCCTGTGGTTCGAGAGTTTAAAGATGTATTTCCTTCAGACCTTCCAGGCATGGATCCGAATCGTGATATTGATTTTTGCATTGACTTTGCTCCAGATACGCAGCCTATTTCCATCCCTCCGTATCGCATGGCTCCTAAGGAATTAAAGGAGTTGAAAGATCAGCTTGAGGAGTTGTTAGCTAAGGGATTCATCAGGCTGAGTGTGTCACCGTGGGGTGCTCCGGTGCTATTTGTGAAGAAAAAAGATGGGACCATGCGGATGTGCATTGATTACCGCCAGTTGAACAAAGTTACCATCAAGAACAAATACCCATTGCCGCGCATTGATGATCTGTTTGACCAGTTGCAGGGTGCCACAGTGTTTTCTAAGATCGATTTGAGATCGGGGTATCACCTGTTGAAGATTCGGGCTTCCGACGTCCCGAAGACAGCTTTTCGTACGAGATATGGCCACTACGAGTTCTTGGTGATGTCATTTGGCTTGACTAATGCCCCGGCAGCATTTATGGATTTGATGAACAAGGTGTTCCGGCCGTACATTGATTCCTTTGTCATCGTCTTCATTGATGACATTCTGATTTATTCACATATCCTGGGAGAGCACGAGCAGCATTTGAGAGTCGTGCTCCAGACCTTGCGAGAGCAGAAGCTATATGCTAAGTTCTCTAAGTGTGAGTTTTGGTTGGAATTAGTGGCATTCTTGGGACATGTTGTATCCGGAGAGGGTATTAAGGTCGATACTAAGAAGATTGAGGCGGTTCAAAGTTTGCCACGTCCTACTTCAGCTACTGAGATTAGGAGTTTCTTGGGTTTGGCGGGCTACTATCGGTGATTTATGGAGGTCTTTTCATCCATTGCATCCCCACTGACCAGACTGACTCAGAAGAATGCCCCATTTCTGCGGTCTGACGAGTGTGAAGCGATCTTCCAGAAGCTCAAGACGGCTTTGACTACAGCACCGGTCTTGGTATTACCCTCAGGTTCCGGGATGTATATAGTGTATTGCGACGCCTCACGCATTGGTTTGGGTGTGTGTTGATGTAGGAGGGGAGAGTTATTGCCTATGCTTCGCGCCAACTGAAGGTTCATGAGAAGAATTATCCAGTGGACGATCTCTAGTTAGCGGCGATTGTTCATTCTCTTAAGATTTGGCGGCACTACTTATATGGAGTGTCTTGTGAGGTTTTTACAGACCACCGGAGTTTGCAGCACTTGTTTAAACAGAGGGATCTCAATTTGAGGAAGCGCAGGTGGATTGAGTTATTGAAGGACTATGATATGACTATCCTCTATCACCCTGGGCAAGGCTAACGTGGTAGCTGATGCTTTGAGTAGGAAGGCGGAGAGTATGGGTAGTTTGGCTTCCATCGCAGCTGAGGAGAGACCTCTAGCCTTGGACATTCAGTCTTTGGCTAATCGTTTGGTGAGGTTAGATATTTCAGAGCCCAGTCGAGTTTTAGCACATGTGATTGCTAAGTCTTCTTTATTGTGGGAGATTAAGGCTCGACAGTATGATGATCCACGCTTGGCTCAGCTCCGGGATACAGTGGTTCAGAGCGGTGCTAAGGAGTTTACTATTGGAGAGGATGGTGTTTTGAGGCTTCTGGGTCACTTGTGTGTGCCCAACGTTGATGGTTTGAGGCAGAGGATACTTGAGGAGGCACACAGTTCGCGGTATTCTATCCACCCGGGGGCAATGAAGATGTATCGTGACTTGAGGCAACATTACTGGTGGAGGCGAATGAAGAGAGACATAGTGGAGTATGTGGCTAGGTGCCTTAATTTCCTGCAGGTGAAGTATGAGAACCAGAGACCCAGGGGATTACTACAGAAGATGCCCATTCCAGAGTGGAAATGGGAGTGCATCACCATGGATTTCATGGTTGGGTTACCTCAAACTTTGCGGAAGGTTGACGCGGTATGGGTCATTGTGGATAGATTGATCAAATCGGCGCATTTCATTCTTGTGGCTACTACCTATACGTCCGATAGCTTAGCCCAGATCTACATCAGGGAGATAGTTCGGTTGCATGGTGTGCCGGTATCCATCATATCAGACCGAGGTCCTCAGTTCACCTCGCATTTCTGGAGAGCATTGCACCGAGAGATGGGCACTCAGATAGATCTCAGCACAGCTTTTCACCCTCAGACCGACGGTCAGTCGGAGCGTACAATTCAGATATTAGAGGATATGCTCAGGGCATGTGTGATTGACTTCGGAGGCCAGTGGGATCAGTTCTTGCCCTTGGCCGAGTTTGCTTATAATAACAGTTATCAGGCCAGCATTGAGATAGCTCCATTTGAGGCCTTGTATGGTCGGCGATGTCATTCTCCCATTGGGTGGTTTGAGCCCGACGAGGCTAAGTTGTATGGTACAGACTTGGTGAGAGATGCCTTAGAGAAGGTGAAGTTGATTCAGGAGAGACTCCGTACAGCACAGTCTAGACAAAAGAGCTACGCGGATCAGAGGGCGAGGGACGTATCATTTATGGAGGGAGACAAGGTTCTGCTGAAAGTATCGCCAATGAAGGGTATTATGAGGTTTGGGAAGAAGGGCAAGATGAGCCCGAGGTTTATAGATCTTTTTGAGGTGTTGCGGAGAGTGGGTGAGGTTGCTTATGAGCTTGCCTTGCCTCCCCACTTATCCGGAGTTCATCTGGTCTTCCATGTGTCCATGCTACGGAGATATCACCCTAACTTCTCTCACGTGGTTGATTTCAGCACCATTCAGTTGGATGAGAGGTTGGGTTACGAGGAGGAGCCAGTTGTTATCATTGCCAGACAGGATCGCCAGTTGAGGAGGCGACTTAGGAGTCCGAGGAGGACATGCGGAGCCGTTATCCCCATCTTTACTCAGACTCAGGTACACTTCTATATCCGTTCGAGGACGAACGTTTGTTTAAGAGGTGGAGATTGTGATGACCCAAACGGTCATCCTGTGCTAACTTAGCTAGGTCTACATTCTGAGGCCCCGAAAGCCTCTATTAATCTCACCTCGATATGCGTGCACAGCCCGGGCGTGTAGCCGGGAAGCTTTAATGTGAAAACTTGAAGAAAGACTAGAATTTCTATAATTAATTGACTTAAAGTTGACTTTGGTCAACATTTTTAGTAAACGGACCCGGACCCGTGATTGGACGGTCCCGTAGGGTCCGTAGGAAAATATGGGACGAGGGCGTATGCCCGAAATCCAATTCCATGGTCCCAGGACCGAGAAATAAATTTTTAAAGAAAATTATTTTCTGAAAAATATTAAGGATTCTGAAAATGAAATTTAATGAGAAAACTGTATTACCGGGCCCGTATTATGGTCCCGGAACCCGGAACAGGTCAAATATGATTATTATGCATTGCATGTAAAGTTTGGTGGAATTCCGGATAGCGTAGGTCAGTTCGGCGCATTGAAACCGAATTCTAAAACTTAAGAATTCCTAAGCTTGATTCTAGGGATTTTGGAGGGTGATTCGGAGTTTTAGCGGTATTTAGGGCGTTCCGGAGGATCGAGTGAGTTTGTAATATGATTTGAAACTGGTTGGTATAATTACACGGAGCTCGGGTGGGACCACGGCCCTCCCGGACCCCGATCGGGGCCAAACAAACCAGCAGCATCAGTTGCTGGTGCACCAGGTCTGGTGTGACCGCAGGTGCGGTCGCCCAGGTCGTAGGTGCGATCCCGCTCCTGCGGTTGCACCATCGCAAGTGCGGCCCAGAAGCCCCCAACCCCATTCCGCAGGTGCGGACCCTCCACCGCAGGCGCAACCTCGCAGGTGCGAGGTTTGTCCGCAGGTGTGATCCTCCCTTCGCAGGTGCGGTCCCCGGACTCCTTGGCCTTCATCGCAGGTGCGACCTTATGTCCGCAGGTGCGGGACCGCAGGTGCGAAAATAGCTGAAGCAGAACCTTTACTTTAATATGGGATTCCTTCATTTGTTTCACCATTTTCTACTCACTTGGGAGATTTGGAGAGTACTTCAAGAGGGATTTCACTTAGCAACGAAGAGGCAAGTAATTCTTGATTTTACGTTAGATTATTACATCAAAACATAGGTAGATTAACATCAAATTAGTGAAATCAAAGGGGTTAGAGTGGAAACCTATGGTTTATGAAATTAGGTGAATATCACCACTTTTCCACCATGAAATCTTATGGAATTTATAAATAATGATCCTTAGGCTATGCGTGAGTGTTTTCTTCCAAAATTTCTGGAATCCGAGCGTGTGGGCCCGTGGTGTATTTTGGGATTTCTTCAAGAATGATGGATTAGCCTAATTAGTAGTGTAATTTCATATTTTTGAGCGTATATTGATATACTTAAATAATATTTGGCTAGTTTCGAGTCCTTGAGCGACGGGTTTGGAGTTTCGGGAACTTTTTGGACCCGAGGAGTAGGTTCTACACGAGGTGAGTCTCCTTTCCAACCTTGTAAGAGGGAATTGTCCCCATAGGTAATTTGTGTTGACTAAATGTCCTTATTTGCGGGGGGGCTACGTACGTACCAAGTGACGAGAGTCCGTGAGTAGCGATTACTATGCTTTGTCGGGTAGAGTTAGGATTCACAAGCATGCTATTACGTGTCTTGCCTGTATTTCCCTACGTGTATCTGTGGTGGGTTAACACCTCTGAGATTTTATGGAAATGATAGTGAATATTCTGCAAATTCAAGTTATAATCTATGTTTCAAAGGTGATATCAGAAATTCTTTCTTTACAAGATGTCCTGTTGAATTTGTGTATATTATGAGCACCCGAGTCACAGGTATGATTCGTGAGCGGGGTAGCCTTATATTATGTCAGCCGCTTCACATGATCGATTCGTGAGCGGAGTAATAGATGCATCTATGGTTCAGGTCGTTCGACCCTCGGCAATGCACATTTAATTTATCGCGACGCTTCGGTCGTACGCCTTGGCATATTATATGCTATTTACTTGTCTGAGGGATTGTTTATAAATCATCATTATTGAATTGTCTGGTTTGGAAGGAAATCCGGAGATTTTGTTCATGTACTATTGTTGTTGATACGGTACGAGGGATCTTATCTTCTTATTTGATTGCTCCATGTCTATCTGTTTTCCATATTTACTGCTCCTGCTCAATCTTATTGTCACCTATTAGTATTCTTGACCTAGTGAGTAATACGTCTACTTCGTCACTACTTCTTCGAGTTTAGACGGGATACTCACTGGGTACATATTAAATATATGTACTCATGCTACTCTTCTGTACTTAATTGTACAGGTTCTGAGCCAGCTGCGTTCGGTCATTACTCCAGCGGACATCGTTGAGAGTTCTATTCGACTGACTACACGGTGAGCTATTTTTCCCTGGCGATCTTGGCAGCGCTGTGGAGTCCTCTGCCCAAATTCTGATATTTATTATCTATTTCTGTTCAGACAGTATTATAATATTGGTAGGATTTTATTTGTTCCTCTCAGTCGCTTGTTGACTTGTGACACTAGGTTCTGGCACGTTTATGGATTTTCTCGATATTTCTGCAAGGTTTAACAAACTCTACGTTATTTTTCCCTGGCAATCTTAGCAGCGATGTGGAGTCCTCTGCCCAAATTCTGATATTTATTATCTATTTCTGTTCAGACAGTATTATAATATTGGTAGGATTTTATTTGTTCCTCTCAGTCTCTTGTTGACTTGTGACACTAGGTTCTGGCACGTTTATGGATTTTCTCGATATTTCTGCAAGGTTTAACAAACTCTACGTTATTTTGAGTTGTAGATTACCTTGTGTTTTCACTTAAATATTGGTTTAAAGATTTTTCTTACTTAGGAACCATTAAAAAAAGGTTTTTTTTACCACTTAATCACGCAAGAAATCTCACGAGTAGTTAGATGTTGGCTTGCCTGACCCTGTCGTTGGGCGCCATCATGACCTGAGCGGAATTTGGGTCGTGACAATTTCAGAGGCTGGAAACTTCTGGAATAGGGGCAGTTGTCCCAAAGGATAAGGGTGACAGCTGCACTATGTACTATTTCAGCTCATTAGATATGGAATATGCTCGGTATATCCCATCCCCCAAATCCCTTATAAATACATTCATTTCCCTACTGCTAAAAGGACCTCTTGACACACTGAAATCACCTTTTTTTAACACTGAAATTACTCTCTTTTACACTGGAAAACACATACATACACACGAAAAATACTTTCTCTCTTTACCTGCACTCACACTCTTTTACATCCATTTTAGTTGTTGAATACACACACAAAAATCAGAATAGTTTTCCTCTTTCATGAATGAAAATTTTTCCAAAAAAAAAAATCAGTGAAAAGATTTGATTTCCTGTAAAGGTTTCTTCAAGGTTTTTTGGTGATTCTCTCTGTTGTTTGGTTTTATTTGGGTGCTGATTCTGGTTTTCTAAAAATTCATCCGAGTTATTTTGGTAGCTGGGGTTGACTCTAAGGTTGTTGTTCTTTTGTTGTTTGATACTTTTTCTAGCTGAGTTTGCTTAGACCTGGCCTTTATTTGGTCAGGAGTTCTCTATTTTTCTTTTTTCTAAAGGTATGTAACTTCATTATCTAAGAATAAACCCTTTTAAGATCTGAATTCTATGCTATGAAAGCTTGTTAGTTTCCTTTTACTTGCGTTCTTCTCTTAGTTGTTTGTATGTGATATCTCTGTTGAAGATTTGTGTATAAGTTTGAATCTGAAACATGCTTGCTGAAATTTGGTTAGTAGTCTTTAATTCCAAATATAAAGCTTAAATGTTGAATTCTAGTTTGTTAACATGGCTGGAGTTTGAACCTGACATTCTCTATGGTCAGGTTCTCTCCATAAAAATGCAGAAATATGCTCTTGTTTGTGTTTCTATGGTCACTGAAGAGACTCAATAAGAAAGTCTCCATATAGCTTTAGACTTATGTTAGTGTGGCACAATGGGATTAAAATCTGACCCATTCATGGTCAGGTTCACCCTTGAGAATGCCTAAAACTATCTGACTGTTTGAGATTAGTTAAGAAGCGCAGGTTTGAGTCACACAGATTGAATCACAAAAGTTTGCCGAAGCTTGCACGGGAGCAACAGCTTTTAGTTTCTTTTTTTTACCTCATTCTTCATTTTTTTTTTTTTAAACTTGTATTTAGGAACAAAAAATGTACTTTTGATTCTATCTTTATATGTTATTTGTAAAAGGAACTGGACACTATGAACATTACATTCAGCTATGTAGTTTTCTTTTGCATCTTATAAGGTTTTCGAATAAGTGAGTATGGATTTTACTACCCTGAGTATTTTTAAAGAATCGGTTTTTTGGTGAACCCGGCGGAAATTCTGAAAAAAATTAACATTTCATTTTTTATCATTCGAAAAAGGCAAACAGAAATAATGGAGCTTGAAATGTTTCCCCGTCACCCCCTTAAGTATATGTCCAAACACTCAAAACTAGGACCAAGTATGCATGAATCATGACTTTAAAGGGCATATGTACAGACTACGTGAAATTGATAAAATTGCTTTTCTGATTAGTCACATTGACTTAAAATAATTTTAGAAAACTATACTTTTTCTCAATTTCTGTTTTCCTTCATCGTTTGTTTCAATGTTTTGAAATTGTCTTTTAATTTATAATGAAGAACTAGGATAATTTAATATATGTTGTGTTTTGTGCGCTCAATGTGCTAAATGTTATTTATTTACCGCTTTGATATTTGTTTGAACTGTATATAAATTGCCTTCTTACACCTCCCTTCGGAGTCTTCTAAAATTGGTGCACACGTTCACGTGGCCCGCCTTTCTGTTAGAGGTCATACCAAGTAAGAAATACGGGGATGGACTAGCCACTAGGCTGGATAGCCTTTCGTGCTACCGGTACGTCGCTCCCACCCCGACTTGAGTTTTCCGCTCGGGTAGCCAAGGTCTATAACAAAATCCCGGGTTTAACCCTAGAATGACAAAACCTCATGTTGTATCCCTAGTAGGAGCGAATATCTGCATCACGTGCATTTTTACTTAGGGGACTCAACACAGGGGTTGGGTCCGTCTAGGAGAGGTGTACCCGAACCAAAATATCATCCTGATGCATCCTACTTGCTATATGTGCATTATTTGTCTCGGTTTTTTGTTGACCGGCTAAAGAAAGAAAGAAAAACAATAGAAAAACCAAGAGTGAGGGAGGGTAGAAATTTACCAGTTTTGAAAACTCTGATATTTGAAAAATACCTCGGAACTTTGTCAAAACTTTGCAGAAAAGGATGGATTTGAAAATAATTGAAAATGGGGAGAGATAGAATTTCAAAATAGTTGTAAATGAGCCATAATGAGAAGGAAATTTCAAAGAAAAAAAATATATATAAGTCAAAAACATTTTTTCTTTAGTTATGTCAAAACTGACCGAACTACGTGGGTCTGATTCTTATCGGATATGAGATACGTAGGCAAGCCTCGTCGGTGCCAACCCCACTTTTCAAAAACAAACAAAAAATGTCCGTCAGCCAAAATAAAATCGACCAAGCTTCGGTTAAGGTCTTGCACCGTTCTCGCCGAAATAGCCTTAGAATATTTTTACATTGTCGAAGGGCTATTTTCGTTAAAGAACGAATTTGTCTGTCACTTTTTCCGAAAAGTACCTTGTTTGGCCTCAAAACCTTACTCAAAGTAAGAAGGGACCATTTTTGTAAAAAATGACCACTTTGGTCAATATTGCACAAATAACCACTCTAGGAGAGTTGTCTTTTAAAAATAAAAAGTAAAAAACAAAAACTGGGTCTTTTGTGTCAAAATCACAAGTAATCCTAACCTTGTTTGCTCACAGGTGCAAAATGAACACTATCCAAATTCTGCAGCTAAACACCGTAGAAGGGGCTCCACTACAACTCCAGATGTGGTGGCACGATTTAGATAAAGAGGGAAAAGAATGGGTCGGCGAACAGTTGGGATCTCTTGTTGATATTATGAAAGTCAAACCCAGAAACAACTTGATCCAAGCCTTGGTAACCCTTTGGGACCCGGTCCACAATGTGTTCCACTTTTCAGATTTTGAGCTCACTCCGACCTTAGAAGAGGTCGCCGGATATGCGGGTTTTGGTCGGGACATAGGGAATCAACAAATCATTTTTCCAAGACCTATATCGGTACGCCGGTTCTTCGAGGTCCTTTGCGTTAGCCGGCAACTCAGAAAAGACCGAGTATACAATGGGTGTTGTTCATTCTATTTTCTATATTCCAGATACGGCTACTCAGACGGATTCGAAATACATGAAGAAGGCTTGACTAACAAACAGGATAAGGATACTTGGAGAATTCATCGTCGGTTTGCCTTCATCGTAGCATTTCTGGGTGTTATGGTCTTTCCTAATGCCGAAGGGACTATCGACATTCGAGTGGCCAAAATCGCCCAGGTCTTGACTGAAAAGAAAGATCATACTCTAGTTCCACTCATATTGTCTGACATTTTCGGGGCTTTGACTGAATGCAAGTCGGGAAAAACATATTTTGAGGGTTGCAATATCATTCTCCAGATGTGGCTGATTGAACATCTTCGTCACCACCCAAAATTCATGAGTTATGCCCCTGTTAAAACCAATTTCATCGAGAGTCATGAAGAGAGAGTGAAGGATTACCCTTGTCCATAAGGAGTCGAGGCTTGGGTTGATCATCTAAGGTCTTTACGAGCAGATAAAATAGAATGAACTTTGGGATGACTCCCACTCAAAGAAGTCATACTTATGTCCGCTGCCAGGAATCATCTACTGTTAATGGGTCTTAAAAGTATCCAACCATAAACACCCCAAAGGGTCCTGAGACAATTGGGTCGTTATCAAGTGATACCCGAAGAGGAGGATTTGAGCACCCAAGTCAATGAGCTACACCCCGAGGCCCCCTTACCTGAGGCCTTAATTCAACAAAGTTCGAATGGGTGTCGATACTTGAAAGAAGATACTCGAGTGCCCGATCTTGCTAAAGAGGAAGTGGATCCGGGATATACGACATGGTTTGAGAAAAGAAGTTGCATTGTTGAAGAACCGAAACCCGAGCCAGAAAGGCCCTCCAAAAGGCCTCATGTGCAAGCCTTTGATGATAAAGTTCAAGAAAGGCTAGCTTGGGGCGAAAAAGAAAGAGAATATCAAGCCACTATCCAGGCTTTGAAAGAGAAATTAAGAAATATGGAGTTTGATAATCAGTTGCAGGCACAGGTAATCGAGGGTGAAAAACGACAAATGACCCGAGAGAATGAGGCGCTTCGTGCCCAAGTCCGGAGTCTGAAAATATCCCTTGAGACGCCTGTAAGGAGTGAAAGAGATGAAAAAGTCATTTACAATCTAAGGGTGAAGGTTCATGAATATACCTTCGATTTGAAAAAAGCTGAAAAAGACCTGCTAGAGGCCTAAAGGAAGTTAGCACAAGGAAGGAAGAACAGGCTCGTCAATTAAGGCAGAAATATGGCAAAGAAATTTCCATCTTGAAAAAAAACTATTTGCCATGGGGAATGGAATGGCTCAACAAACCAAAGATTTCGGAACGGAAAGGGAGCATTGTTATGAAAAGATTGGCCAGTTGGAGGGAACGGTGCAAGAACTACAAGAGCAGAACAATACAAATGCCCAGGTATTAGAGGCCCGAGCACATCAAATAGGGCGCTTACTTTAGGAGAAGGGGATCATACGGAACAGAATCAAAGAAATAGCCGACTACGTGGTGCAGAAATTCCACGAGTGTGAGAGTATGACCACTTCTATGTTCTTTCCCACTATGATGACTTTCGTCCACCAAGTGATGGACGACTTGGATCGACTTCAGGGGGATATTGCACGCAGACCTGCGCAGAGACCCGCCAATGCACCACAGGCCCCAAGAAGACAACCAGAGGCTCTCCTTTATTATTGATGTTTAGTTGTTCGAGTCTATACTTTTATTGCTTTTAAAAATGTTAAGTTGCTTTGTTTTATGTCTGGAGTCTGTACTTTTCTTTCATGTTTTTTTAGTATTTCGAAAAAACACTTGTAATGAAAAGAACTATCTTTAATAGTGAAATAAAATTGCCTTTGGTGTATATTTATCTATTCCGTGAACTATGTAATGATATGATTCATGCGGCGTCATGATACGTAGGCAATCCACATAGGATTCGATCATATTCCTAAAAGAAAAGAATAAAAATAAAGAAAGAGAGAGAATATTAAAGTCGGGATGAAACACACGGCCGTTGCAAACATTTTGGAAAAATGATAACTGCTTAGGTGCATTGCATCCCAACGTGTGATTCCTATGTATTAATATCTCCCACTAACCAATTTGATGTCTACTCTTAATAGGTTACTGTTTCTAAGGTGGTTTGTTTGCGGTGGTATTCTGGCGTCACATCCGTATTTCACTAGATCCAAAGGAAGTATCGCAATGACATCAGAAAGCCATTTGTCTATTGTCGACCCAAAGGATAGCCTCCCTTTGGTTGTCCCTCAAGTACAATCGGCAGTCGCCGAAGAAAACAGAAGACTGAGATGCCGCATGCTAGAAATGTGGGATGCTTGGTCCAACGGCAGGGAGCAACCTAATTCTATTCACGATTTTCCTGAGTTGATCCCTAGAACCGGAGGAACTACCAATGTGCCAATTTCAGTGCCAAACCCATTTGTACCATTCAAGTTCCCAACCATGACATCAAATTACATCGGGATGCCTTCTGAGGTCCGCCCCCAGGCATCCTCTTCCGGACTACCCTCTGTTGTATTTACTGCGCCGCCAGCTACCGGTGTAGCACAGCCAACACTGGCGCGACAAAGCTTTGAACCATAAAATTTCACTTTCCAAGCTCCTCAGTTCCAGCTGGATACTGCTCGGGTCACTCCGAATTCTTACCCGCAGTACCGGCTATTTGAATCTTCTGTGGAGACAGAAAAGATCTTGACAAATATTGAACGGCATGAGATAACCCTAAAGATGAAGAGCATCGAGAAAAGTTTGAAAAATATCCATGGCCTAAGCGGCCAAAAGAACGTGTCATACGCTGATCTATGCATGTTTCCTCACGTGCATCTACCTGTGGGTTTCAAAACGCCAAAGTTCGAGAAGTACGACAGGCATGGAGACCCGATCGCCCACTTAAAGAGATAATGCAACCAACTGAGAGGAGCAGGAGGCAAAGAAGAGCAATTGATGGCTTATTTCGGGGAAAGCCTTACGGGTATCACCTCAGAGTGGTACATTGATCAGTATATCTCCCATTGGCATGTATAAGATGATTTGGCTCGAGACTTCGTAAGGCAATTTCAGTAGAATGTGGATATAGCCCCAGACATAAATTATCTGTCTAATGTAAAAAAGAAAGCTTCCGAGAGCTTCCGGGAGTATGCAATTAAATAGCGGGAATAGTCATCCCGAGTAAAACCTCCCATGAAGGAAACTGAAATAATTAGTATCTTCCTGCAGGCCTAAGAGGCCAATTATTTCCAGAACATGATGTCCGCCATGGGCAAGTCGTTCGCAGAGGCCATTAAAATTGGCGATATGGTAGAAAAAGGTTTGAAGACAGTCCGTATTTTAAGTCAATCTGCTTTGAGAGCCACCTCCCAAGCCATTCAAAGCGGCTCGGGAGCCCTGGCAAACAGAAAGAAGAAAGAAGAAGGTGTCATGATGGCTTCAGGCCCTAGGAATTCTCGACGACCTCAGGAATATCCAGGTCCATTTCCCAGAGCTGCACAACACTTTTATCCTCGTCAGGAAGCAACCTATGCTATGTCCCCCCCTCCCCTGTGCAGTAATGAACGCTCAGCCGCAGCCCCGGCCACAACAGTACAACCAGAACAGAGCTTCACCGCCCAAAAATAACCATCCTCCCCCAGCTCCATATAATCCATGCCCTCTTCAAAACAATTATCAATACAATACCCACCCCCATGAACAACCAAGGAGAACTAACTTCACTCCTATCGGTGAGTCATACTCAAGCCTCTTCCCAAAATTGGTTCAGATGGGACTTCTACAACCTGTGCCTCCGAACAGGCAAAATACACAATTGCCATCATACAGACGAGGTACCAACTGTGCCTATCACTCGGGAGCGGAGGGTCACAACACTGAAAACTGCTGGACTCTCAAGAGAGCAGTAGAAAATCTAATCAAACAGAAAAAAGTGGTCCTGAGGGACGAGGAAGTCCCCGCACAATAACGGGCCCGTCATTGGAATGATTTGTGAAGACAAAGAATTTGACCCGACACTGAAATCCATCATTGCCATTGTGGATACAGAAAAGAAAGCAAAAACAGTGGCAAAATCAGGCAAGGAAGAAAAGAAAACAAAGCCCCCCGGCCAGGATAAAGAAAAGGCCAAAGAAGAAAAGAAAACAAAGCCCCTCGGCCAGGATAATGAAAAGGCCAAGGAGGAAAAGAAAGAGATGGCACCAGCTAAAGAAGTTGTCCTTTATGTCCCGAGAGCTCCGCGAAACAGACAACTTGCTTTGAGCCCTCCCAGAAGATTAGAGCTGAAATCCAAGCCGCAAAGAGTGTATGTGCCGAAAGGGACGTATGTTGTGAAAAGTACATACATCCTGCCAAAGCTGAATGAACCTCTGATCATCAGCCGCTGGCCGCAAATCCCAATCAAAAATACAACTACTGTCCCCTGGAATTATGACCAAACATTGGTAACCTATAAAGGAAAAGAGGTTAGAAGGGAAGTCAATAAAGCAAAACACACTGGGAAATATCATGAACCAGAGGAGCTGAACAAAACTAAGCATAAACTCTTTCCTCTCAAAAAACCTATCACTGTTGAAGAAGCCGAGGAGTTCTTCAAGAAAATGAAAATGCCTGAATATGCTACAATTGAAGAACTCAGGAAAACCCATGATCAGGTTTCCCTTTTGTCTCTATTGACTGGATCAAACGAGCATAAAAAAATACTCTTGAATACGCTGAATGAAGCGTATTTACCAGGTGAGACCTCAGTCGAGCAGTTAGAGAGGATGGCTGAGCGCTTCTTCGAAGTGAATGAAGTTTCTTTCAGCCGAGACGATCTGCCTCCCGAGGTAGCTGCTCACAACAAAGCCTTGCACTTGACAATTAAAAGTGAGGGATACTACGTGAAGAGGGTCATGCTCGACGGAGGATCCGGGGTAGATATTTTCCCCTTGTCAACACTACAAGGAATGGTAATCGGCATTGAGAGAATCAGGCCAAATAAAGTATGTGTTTGCGCCTTTGACGGTATCAAAAGGGACACCATTGGTGAAATTGACATAGTCATGACGATTGGCCCCGTGGATTTCACGGTAACCTTACACATCTTGGATATGGACACTTCTTATAACTTTATGCTAGGGAGACCTTGGATTCACGCTGCTGGGGCAGTGCCATCTACTCTCCACCAGATGGTCAAATTTGTACATGAGAATCAGGAGATAGTGGTCCATGGAGAGGACGAACCATCAATATACAGGGACCCCTCCATCCCCTGCCTCGAGGCCAGAGAGGGAAGCGAGCATATTGTGTACCAATCCTTTGAGATTGAACCCGCTGATCAGCACGAGGAAGGTGTCTCCGTTCCCACAGCCTTGTTTATCTGACGCATCAATCATGGTCACTACCGACATGACCAGACACGGGTTCAAACCCGGGAAGGGGCTTGGGGTATCCCTATAGGGCATTACTGAACCCATCTCTTTGCCTGCTAAAAACAAATTCTTTGGCATAGGTTTCCATGCTACAGAAGCCGATGTGAAATGGGCCAACGCATGAAAGAAAGATGGATGGGACCTGCCTCAGCCAGTCCCACACATCACTAAGTCCTTCATCAAACCATAGTACATTGAAGAAGAAGAGAAGGCTTTTACGGCCGAAGAAATTGAGGAAATTTGCGGAGCCATGAGACAAATGTTATATGAGACTCACATGGTTCAGCCGGGAGAAGGCTCAAGCACCGCTGAGGTGCAATACATGGGTCCGAAAGCCAAACTGCAGAACTGGAAAGCTACTCCCTTCCCAATCAGACGGGAATCTTGGTAGTTCATTTTTTGTTGTCCTTTCTGCACTTTGAGTTATTTCAGGGTGTAACTCGAGTGTTTTTAATTTTATTGTCTTTAAATTTTGATTTAAAACCCCTGTTATCTTCAAATTTAATAAAATGAAATCAAAATTTCATCGTCTATTTTCTAATTTTGTTTTTTTCTTATTTTCAGTCCTAATAATGCGGCCTTAAATAACATGACATGCTTGCGGACTTCATGCCCTGATCTTAACGCGCTGTCTAATCTCGAAATAATGAATCAAGAACCAGAATATGATGAAGAAGAGGCTTTTAGGGAAATAAACAGAGAATTGGAACAATTTGAGAATAATCCTAAGCCAAACCTAAACGAAACTAAGCCAGTTAACTTGGGTAATCCAGAAGAGGTCCAAGAAACCATGATAAGAATTCACACGGACGAGAAAACTAGGGACGCATTGATTCAACTTCTGTTCGAATTCAAAGATGTGTTCGCTTGGTCCTATGATGATATGCCCGGATTAAGTGTTGATTTAGTGGTACAAAAGCTTCCAACTCATCCCGATTACCCACACGTCCAACAAAAGCAAAGAAAATTCAGAACGGATATCAGTGACAAAATTAAAGAAGAAGTCACTAAGAAATTAAAAGTCGGTGTAATCCGAGTAGTCAGATACACCACATGGCTAGCCAACGTAGTCCCAGTACCGAAAAAGGACAGAAAGCTCTGAGTATGTGTTGATTATAGGGATTTGAACAAAGCAAGTCCCAAAGACAACTTCCCGCTACCAAACATCCATATCCTTGTCGACAATTGTGCTAAACATGAGGTGCAATCGTTTGTGGATTGTTATGCCGGGTATCATCNATTACAGGGTCATGCCGTTCGATTTGAAAAATGCCGGGGCAACCTATATGAGAGCCATGACTGCCATTTTCCATGACATGATGCACCAAGAAATTGAGGTGTATGTTGATGATGTCATTATTAAATCCAGAACACAGGAGTACAATGTCCGAGACTTGAGAGAGTTTTTTGAGCGGCTACGCAAATATGACTTGAAGTTGAACCCTTCTAAATGTGCATTTGGTGTTCCTTCCGGGAAACTATTGGGGTTTATAGTTAGCCGTAGGGGCATTGAGTCAGATCCGACGAATATAAAATGCATCCGAGATCTGCCACCTCGAAAGACTAAGAAAGAGGTCATGAGCTTGTTAGGAAGGTTGAACTACATCAGCCGGTTTATTGCACAGCTTACAACCGTATGTGAGCCGATATTCATACTCTTAAAAAATGATGCAGCGATCAAATGGACGGACGAATGCCAGGAAGCCTTCGACAAAATCAAGGAATATTTGTCAAATCCGCCAGTGCTGGTCCCGCCTGAACCAGGAAGACCGTTGTTCATGTACCTAACAGTCATGGAAAATTCTTTTGGTTGTGTCCTCGGGCAACATGATGTTACCGGGAAGAAAGAGCAAGCCATCTATTATTTAAGCAAGAAATTCACTAGCTATGAAGCCAAATACACTCTGCTGGAGAGGACTTGTTGTGCCTAAACTTGGGTTGCTCAAAAGCTCAGACATTATTAGCTGGCTTATACCACGTATCTCATAACCAGGTTGGATCCTCTAAAATACATTTTCCAAAAGCCAATGCCCACAGGAAGGTTAGCAAAATGGCAAATCCTGCTCACGGAGTTTGACATTGTCTATGTCACCCGCACAGCCATGAAAGCTCAAGACTTGGCCGATCACTTGGCTGAGATCCCGGTTGATGATGAATACCAACCTTTAAGTACTTATTTCCGAGATGAGGAAGTCAGTTCGGTCGAAGTAACCTCAAGAGACACTAATACCTGGAAAATGTTCTTTGATGGAGCGGTCAATGCAAAAGGTGTTGGAATTGGGGCAATCTTGATTTTGCCCACGGGACAACACTATCCAACCACCGGCCGTCTCCGGTTCTTCTGTACGAACAATACTGTCGAATATGAAGCTTGTATAATGGGCATGAACATGGCCATTGACATGGATTTAGAAGAGTTATTGGTCATGAAAGATTCTGATCTAATCATCTAGCAAGCTCAGCGAGAGTGGGAATTTCGAGATGTTAAGCTCCTTCCATACAGACAACATGTGGAAGATCTTAGCAAACGATTCAAAGCCGTAGTGTTCAGATATATTCCTCGATGCCACAATGAGTTAGCCGATGCACTGGCTACCCTAGTTGCAATGCTGCCATATCCGGGCAATGTTCACATTAACCCGCTGGAAATTCAAATCAAAGAAAGACATGGCTATTGTAACACGATCGAAATAGATCCCAATGTCCAACCATGGTATCATGATATCAAAAGATTCTTGAAAACAAAAGAATACCCGGAGAAGGCCAATGGGGATCAATAGAGAACAATCAGGAGGCTCCCCAGCAGCTTCTTCTTAAGTGGAGAAGTGTTGTACAAAAGGACTCCAGATCTGAATTTGTTAAGGTGCGTGAATGCCAAAGAAGCTGAAAAGATTATGAACGAAATGCATTCAGAAGTATGCGGTCCCCACATGAACGGGTACGTCCTCGCAAAGAAAATTCTACGAGCAGGATATTACTGGATGACCATGGAAAAAGATTGTTTCAGTTTTGTCCGGAAGTGCCATCAGTGTCAAATACATGGTGACCTGATTCATGCACCACCCTCGGAATTACATACCATGTCAGCACCTTGGCCGTGAGCAAACCATAGTACATTGAAGAAGAAGAGGAGGCTTTTACGGCCGAAGAAATTGAGGAAATTTGCGGAGCCATGAGACAAATGTTATATGAGACTCACATGGTTCGGCCGGGAGAAGGCTCAAGCACCGCTGAGGTGCAATACATGGGTCTGAAAGCCGAACTGCAGAATTGGAAATCTACTCCCTTCCCAATCAGACAGGAATCTTGGTAGTTCATTTTTTGTTGTCCTTTCTGCACTTCGAGTTATTTCAGGGTGTAACTCGAGTGTTTTTAATTTTATTGTCTTTAAATTTTGATTTAAAACCCCTGTTATCTTCAAATTTAATAAAATGAAATCAAAATTTCATCGTCTAATTTCTAATTTTGTTTTTTTCTTATTTTCAGTCCTAATAATGCGGCCTTAAATAACATGACATGCTTGCGGACTTCATGCACTGATCTTAACGCGCTGTCTAATCTCGAAATAATGAATCAAGAACCAGAATATGATGAAGAAGAGGCTTTTAGGGAAATAAACAGAGAATTGGAACAATTTGAGAATAAGCCTAAGCCAAACCTAAACGAAACTGAGCCAGTTAACTTGGGTAATCCAGAAGAGGTCAAAGAAACCATGATAAGCATTCACACGGACGAGAAAACTAGGGATGCATTGATTCAACTTCTGTTCGAATTCAAAGATGTGTTCGCTTGGTCCTATGATGATATGCCCGGATTAAGTGTTGATTTAGTGGTACAAAAGCTTCCAACTCATCCCGATTGCCCACCCGTCCAACAAAAGCAAAGAAAATTGAGAACGGATATCCGTGACAAAATTAAAGAAGAAGTCACTAAGAAATTAAAAGCCGGTGTAATCCGAGTAGTCAGATACACCACATGGCTAGCGAAAGTAGTCCCAGTACCGAAAAAGGACAGAAAGATTTGAGTATGTGTTGATTATAGGGATTTGAACAAAGCAAGTCCCAAAGACAACTTCCCGTTACCAAACATCCATATCCTTGTCGACAATTGTGCTAAACATGAGGTGCAATCGTTTGTGGATTGTTATGCCGGGTATCATCAAGTTCTAATGGATAGGAAGATGCAGAAACGACAACCTTCATTAAACCATGGGGGACTTATTGTTATAGGGTCATGCCGATCGGTTTGAAAAATGCCGGGGCAACCTATATGAGAGCTATGACTGCCATTTTCCATGACATGATGCACCAAGAAATTGAGGTGTATGTTGATGATGTCATTATTAAATCCAGAACACAGGAGGACAATGTCCGAGACTTGAGAGAGTTTTTTGAGCGGCTACGCAAATATGACTTGAAGTTGAACCCTGCTAAATGTGCATTTGGTGTTCTTTCCGGGAAACTCTTGGGGTTTATAGTTAGCCGCAGGGGCATTGAGTTAGATCCGACGAAGATAAAATCCATCTGAGATCTGCCACCTCCAAAGACTAAGAATGAGGTCATGAGCTTGTTAGGAAGGTTGAACTACATCAGCCGGTTTATTGCACAGCTTACAACCATATGTGAGACGATATTCATACTCTTAAAAAATGATGCAGCGATCAAATGGACGGACGAATGCCAGGAAGCCTTCGACAAAATCAAGGAATATTTGTCAAATCCGCCAGTG
Organism: Nicotiana undulata; assembly: GCA_005239495.1. Classification (NCBI taxonomy): domain Eukaryota; kingdom Viridiplantae; phylum Streptophyta; class Magnoliopsida; order Solanales; family Solanaceae; genus Nicotiana; species Nicotiana undulata. The sequence goes on from ML285130.1 coordinate 50,060, forward strand.
ATGGTCCCGCCTGAACCAGGAAGACCTCTGTTCATGTACCTAACAGTCATGGAAAATTCTTTTGGTTGTGTCCTCGGGCAACATGATGTTACCGGGAAGAAAGAGCAAGCCATCTATTATTTAAGCAAGAAATTCACTGGCTATGAAGCCAAATACACTCTGCTGGAGAGGACTTGTTGCGCCTTAACTTGGGTTGCTACAAAGCTCAGACATTATAAGCTGGCTTATACCACGTATCTCATAACCAGGTTGGATCCTCTAAAATACATTTTCCAAAAGCCAATGCCCACAGGAAGGTTAGAAAAAATGGCAAATCTTGCTCACGGAGTTTGACATTGTCGATGTCACCCGCACAGCCATGAAAGCTCAAGACTTGGCCGATCACTTGGCTGAGAACCCGGTTGATGATGAATACCAACCTTTAAGTACTTATTTCCGAGATGAGGAAGTCAGTTCGGTCGAAGTAACCTCAGAAGACACTAACACCTGGAAAATGTTCTTTGATGGAGCGGTCAATGCAAAAGGTGTTGGAATTGGGGCAATCTTGATTTTGCCCACGGGACAACACTATCCAACCATGGCCCGTCTCCGGTTCTTCTGTACGAACAATTATGTCGAATATGAAGCTTGTATAATGGGCATGAACATGGCCATTGACATGGATTTAGAAGAGTTATTGGTCATGGGAGATTCTGATCTAATCATCTAGCAAGCTCAGCGAGAGTGGGAAACTCGAGATGTTAAGCTCCTTCCATACAGACAACATGTGGAAGATCTTAGCAAACGATTCAAAGCCGTCGAGTTCAGATATATTCCTCTATGCCACAATGAGTTAGCCGANAGCAATGTTCACATTAACCCGCTGGAAATTCAAATCAAAGAAAGACATGGCTATTGTAACACGGTCGAAATAGATCCCAATGTCCAACCATGGTATCATGATATCAAAAGATTCTTGAAAACAAAAGAATACCCGGAGCAGGCCAATGGGGATCAAAAGAGAACCATTAGGAGGCTCGCCAGCAGCTTCTTCTTAAGCGGAGAAGTGTTGTACAAAAGGACTCCAAATCTGAATTTGTTAAGGTGCGTGAATGCCAAAGAAGCTGAAAAGATTATGAGCGAAATGCATTCAGGAGTATGCGGTCCCCACATGAACGGGTACGTCCTCGCAAAGAAAATTCTGCGAGCAGGATATTACTGGATGACCATGAAAAAAGATTGTTTCAGTTTTGTCTGGAAGTGCCATCAGTGTCAAATACATGGTGACCTGATTCATGCACCACCCTCGGAATTACATACCATGTCAGCACCTTGGCCGTCATCAAACAATAGTACATTGAAGAAGAACAGGAGGCTTTTACGGCCGAAGAAATTGAGGAAATTTGCGGAGCCATGAGACAAATGTTATATGAGACTCACATGGTTCAGCCGGGAGAAGGCTCAAGCACCGCTGAGGTGCAATACATGGGTCCGAAAGCCAAACTGCAGAACTGGAAAGCTACTCCCTTCCCAATCGGACGGGAATCTTGGTAGTTTGTTATTTGTTGTCCTTTCTACACTTCGAGTTATTTCAGGGTGTAATTCGAGTGTTTTTAATTTTATTGTCTTTAAATTTTGTTTTAAAACCCCTGTTATCTTCAAATTTAATAAAATGAAATCAAAATTTCATCGTCTACTTTCTAATTTTGTTTTTTTCTTATTTTCAATCCTAATAATGCGGCCTTAAATAATATGACATGCTTGCGGACTTCATGCCCTGATCTTAACTCGCTGTCTAATCTCGAAATAATGAATCAAGAACCAGAATATGATGAAGAAGAGGCTTTTAGGGAAATAAACAGAGAATTGGAACAATTTGAGAATAAGCCTAAGCCAAACCTAAACGAAACTGAGCCAGTTAACTTGGGTAATCCAGAAGAGGTCCAAGAAACCATGATAAGCATTCACACGGACGAGAAAACTAGGGACACATTGATTCAACTTCTGTTCAAATTCAAAGATGTGTTCGCCTTGTCCTATGATGATATGCTCGGATTAAGTGTTGATTTAGTGGTACACAAGCTTCCAACTCATCCCGATTGCCCACCCGTCCAACAAAAGCAAAGAAAATTCAGAACGGATATCAGTGACAAAATTAAAGAAGAAGTCACTTAGAAATTAGAAGCCGGTGTAATCCGAGTAGTCAGATACACCACATGGCTAGCCAACGTAGTCCCGGTACCGAAAAAGGACAGAAAGATCTGAGTATGTGTTGATTATAGGGATTTGAACAAAGCAAGTCCCAAAGACAACTTCCCGCTACCAAACATCCATATCCTTGTCGACAATTGTGCTAAACATGAGGTGCAATCGTTTGTGGATTGTTATGCCGGGTATCATCAAGTCCTAAGGGATGAGGAAGATGCAGAAACGACAACCTTCATTACACCATGGGGGACTTATTGTTACAGGGTCATGTCGTTCGGTTTGAAAAATGCCGGGGCAACCTATATGAGAACCATGACTGCCATTTTCCATGACATGATGCACCAAGAAATTGAGGTGTATGTTGATGATGTCATTATTAAATCCAGAACACTGGAGGACAATGTCCGAGACTTGAGAGAGTTTTTTGAGCGGCTACGCAAATATGACTTGGAGTTGAACCCTGCTAAATGTGCATTTGGTGTTCCTTCCGGGAAACTCTTGGGGTTTATAGTTAGCCGCAGGAGCATTGAGTTAGATCCGACGAAGATAAAATCCATCCGAGATATGCCACATCCAAAGACTAAGAAAGAGGTCATGAGCTTGTTAGGAAGGTTGAACTACATCAGCCGGTTTATTGCACAGCTTACAACTGTTACACCCTATGTTTTCGTACGTGAAAGTTCGCCATAAATAAATTAATGACAGCTCGGAAATGAGATATTAAAACCCGCATTTTTGTACGTTAAAGTTTATCGTAAGTTAATCGACGTAAGTTCGGGAATGAGATTATTGTGGGATTATAAGTATTATTCTATTTCAAACAAGTGATGAGTAAATTTGTGAAGGTGAGAAGGTAAGTAAATCCAAGAAAATGAATTTCATCGAAATTTGGTATTTTGGGATAAAATACGGTTCGAGCTATAATACACGGTATTTATGGAGTAGTGTCATACAAGGTACCACATGACCATGATAGTATGACGTATAAGGTGTATTAAAAGTGAATAATAATTTAAGTAGTTTGAGATAATTTCTAATTATGTGGGTAATTGGTTAATTATCGGGTAACGGAACATTACCTAATTAATTAATCAAAAAAATCATAGGATAAGATTAACTCACCCAATAACGTGGCAGCAATCCACATGTTAAAAGAGTGACTCTTAGCCTTTGTCTATTAGGTGGAAACCTAAGATGCTAAGTATAAAACACATAATTCCAAAATTCTCAAGACAATAACGAAATGAAACTTTGGCAAAAGTTAGTAACATTCCCATCCATCATGGTTGTTCTTGCCAATTATTATTATTTTTTCTTTTTCTTTTTTCCAACAAACAGAATCATATTATATGCAATTCATTCAAGACATTGGTCAAAAGTGCAAAAAGAAAAGAGATTTAATCTATACGGAGTTGTCATGGATTTTCCTTTGTCAAGGTTGTTGATGAAGAGCTCATACAGTCCCCGATCAAATATTAACGTCACTGTCCCTAACAAATATATGTTGATGACAAAGTATGTTAAGGCTATCCCTTCTTTCTTTTGGCATGATCTATACGATATGAACGAAAGGAGAAAATGCACAACTTCCATAAAATACTCTATTCGTAGAAATGCTACATATATGTATATTCTTATCCTTCCACGTGTCAAATTACTCTATCATATGTTCATGGGTCTCAGAAATATGTAATTTGGTAAAGTTTATCTCATGATATTAATCATAGGCATAATGGACTTATGACGTACCGAGAGATTTTATTGACATATTTCATATGCATTTCATGCATTTATACATGCATGTTGACCCATGACCAGATGGCGTTATATACGCGTATATATGTATGTATATATATGTATATGGGATATGGGAAAGGTTATGGCGTTATATACGCACCACCACCTGATCAGCTGGTATACAATGATGATTTTGCCCACAGTGGCCGATATGATATGATGGGATGCCCTCAGAGGCTGATGATGTTATGAAACATATACCTATGCACGACATGACATTCATACGCATATGCATGATACTAAAAGTGATTTATTATTTACAGAGTTATCCAGACATACAGGTTGAGTCAATTACTCTATATCTCTTCCATGTCTCTTATGTATTTATTTATGTGCCTTACATACTCAGTACATTATTCGTACTGACGTCCCTTTTGCCTGGGGACGCTGCGTTTCATGCCCGCAGGTCCTGATAGACAGGTCGAGAGTCCTCTAAGTAGGCTATCAGCTCAGCGGAAGATGTTGGTGCGCTCCATTTGCTTCGGCGTTGCTCGTTTGGTTAGTATGATTTAGACACATATTGTTTGGTAAGGCGGGACTCTGTCCCGACCTTTATGACATTTATGTACTCTTAGAGGCTTGTAGACATATGTCGCGTACATAAAGGATTGTACGGCCTTGTCGGCTTATGTTTTGAGTTTATAAAGTATTGTGTTGGCCTATTAGGCTCGTATGTCATGTGTATGTAATAATGTAATAAGAAAGATACACTACGTTGGTACTCGGTTGGGTAAGCTACCGGGTGCCCGTCACGGCCCATCGGTTTGGGTCGTGACAAAAGTGGTATCAGAGCAGTTCTGTCCTAGGAAGTCTACAAGCCGTGTCTAGTATAGTCTTGTTATTGGGTGTGTCGTGCACCACACTTATAAGCAGGAGGCTACAGGGCATTCAGGACTGTCACTCTTTCTTCTTACTCTAGATCGTGTGGTAGAGCTCACTTATAAGAATTCAAATTCCGAAATTCTATTTTATTCGTAATAAGATGATGCCTACATTCAGAAAGACGGTCAATGAGGGATATAGTTGTGGAAGTGTGGAGTTTGAGGAACTCGTTTTTTGCATCTTGCTTATGATGAGTAAATGTGAGGTCTTCGGCAGATCATGCGTGTACTAAAAGGTGTAAGGTTCTTGATAAGGAGCTTTATGGAAAGAATACTTATCCACTCTTACGGTAAAAAGGAATAACGGAATCGGAAGTTAGACACAAGTTTCAACAAGTAAAAGAAGCAAGGTGAAGAAGGGTACGAGGTACCCAGTTAATAAAGATTATCATTATTAATCATTCAGGAAGGGAGATATAAGCATTTTGAGTTACCTTCAACAATAACATATGTACGTACAATCGGCCACACCTATCTCAGTCATGACCTATGGGAGCTAACAGATATAGTTTAAGAGAAGGATGGGATAGCAGGATCCGGATGGGGTTAGAGTAACCCAAAATGATGGATGGATAGTTTGCGCTAATTTACATTTTGGAAGGATATTAAAAAGGTGATAATCGATCTCCTTATGGGATACCTAGATGGTGCA
>ML285130.1:55602-73906 GCA_005239495.1 Nicotiana undulata
CTAGACATGAGTACTACAAAGACAGGCACTGGAAGCTTGAAAAGGATAAATATTATCTTAGTATGGCTCCCGTCCCTAGTTGAGAGATAATGCTAGGAAACCCAATGAACCAGTGGATGGTGCAAAGGGGAACTAAAAGCAAAAGAATATCTTGTTGAAGTTTTCAGAATAAAGTGATAGACAGAAATGTTCGCAGGAAATAAGAGGAGATCTAATGAAGTATTAAGAGTAAGATGTGATACATGGATGACAACGGTAGGCCAAAAAGATGACAGTATTCCAGAGTCGATAGTCAAGTGAAGCAAAAGACGAGAAGTGACAGGCCTGGAGGTAACAAAAGAATATAGTCCATAAAGTCATATCCTCACTTCGAGAAACAAGTTCGCGACGCTAACATTATTCAGAAGAAAAGGTTAGACCCAGAGTAATAGAAGTCAGCATGGACAAGTGGAAAATGATAAACTAAACATGAATTAGGGACTGAGTGATTTGATGGTGGTCGGCATCATGAGAAATTCATATTGCGTTCCAGCAATAATAGAATGGACCACAGAGGAAGATTCATGAGAAACTCAGAGAATGGTTATTCAGGAAAATGCTTCCCTAAAGCAAGCAANGCTTCAACTCTTAGTATTCCCCTAAAGGGGGGAATATGGAGTGATATGGTGTTAAATCAGAATTAAATGGTTCTAGTAGCTACGAAATGGTAAAGGAAGAATGCAATAAAAATAAAAAAGGGATGAGATTGCACTATTCAAAGCCTACAGATAGGCTACGGTCCTAGAACATTATGTAAACACAACGTCAAGGAGAAGAAGTGAGGCGTTCCTTCCCGGAATGTTATGGATAAATAAGGAACCAGTGCGAGACGTAAGTTAAGACAAAGAAAATAACCCAAGAAAGAATTTATGGAATATTTATGTGAGAATGGGCCAACGAGTAGTTAGTAATTGGTTAGGAAGATCCCAGTTATGGCTAAACAGGAGGAGGTTACAGATGAATCATCAGATCGTGTGAGATAAACATAGTAGAACCCAACATGGAGAGTTCAGCCTCGAAGAATATCATTATAATACTTGAGATATATTCAAATAAGAGTCGAGGTAGTTAAAGATACGTATGAATGTTACGGGGATAAAAGAAAGTGCCACTGGGAAGGCAGTCAAAATATCAGTTCAGAAGCAACCATACAAGCACAAGGGCATGGAAGTAAGCAACTATGGATGATTATAGGCAAGTAAGGACATCAAAAAGGTCCGCAATAAGCTCACAACTTTACAAGAGTCGGAGGGTCCTCCCTAAATACTATAATGAAAGACTAGCTGAGGAAATAAGGAAGAAGGCTTCAACCTAAGCACAACGACCTAAAGAGGAAATGCTCGTGTAACAACAGTCTCACAAAAACATTGTAAGCACTCCAGAGGAAGTGGCACCTGTCGTGGCTAATGAACGGGAAGTAAAATTAAAACTAATATTGGATATCATACGAGTTGCATGAAAACTCTGGTATGCGTAGGAACTATGGCAAGCTAAGTATGCACGCAACAAGGGGGCAGAAAGACCAGGAAAAATAATAGCTTACATCGAAGAAAGTTAAGAAGGAACGAAAGGAATTATTCGAACAATGATTCCGAGCTGGTGACATTATGAACACACTTAAGAGTTTGAAGTTTTATACCTGCAACATATACATCCATAGAATATTCTGGTATACGTTAGAAGAAAGAATAGATCCCTGGTCATAGACGAAAGATTGAATTGTTAAAGGATTTTATCATGAATATCCCTCAGCGCCTATGAAAGGCTAAAGTAATAACTAATACCAGGAGCCGCAGATCGGAAGATAGCTTAAGCCTATATAAGGGCTGATCAGAAAGAAGAGGAAACTAAAGAGTTACATTGACTAAGTAAAACAGGAGTGGACCAACAGAATATAGACCTCGGTATCACTCTTACAGAGTAGATGTATAGGAGATATAATACAGTAGCCATATTTTATAACGGCACTACGAAGAAGCCAACTGAAGAGTACCAGCCTTATAAGAAGTCACAGGAAGCTCCTACTTGGATTGTGCATGCACTAGCGGTGCAGGTATTATAATAGAGCTTCAAGTTATGAACGTGAATTATACCTATGTGGAAGGGAGGTCCTGAAAGAGATAAAAGACATGATGAAAGATTTTAAAGTAAGTAAGGTAAACGGAACAATGTACGAGATACTCAAATGTAGAAGGCTGTGAATAGTCCATACTTCGGACAGAAGGCTAAAAACATGGGGATTGAATATCCAGGAATGATGACAGCGTCGTCAGTGGCATATCTTCCAACCTATGGTTTCTAAGTACCGAAAGGTCTAATAAGAGATTATAGAATAGTTAGAGACGGTGTGATATCTCGCGTGATGTTCCAGAACGACATAAGGTAATCTATGATGCAAGCAAGTTGAAAGATTGCAAGTAATATAAATAGATATGTGTAGGTCACAAGCTATTGTATGGTGAAGCAATAAGGTTCTAGAAAATAGGAGTAAGGATAAGAAAGGGCGAGTTAGAAGGTAACGAAAATGGATAAGTCCTCAAATTAAGCCTATGAAAACAAGAAGAGCAGACGATTTCTCTAAGTTATACAAACATCACTATAACCTAAATGAACTCAAAAAAGACTAAGACTAATACCATTTAGAAGAGATGGAATACTGCCCTGATAGTACAATGAGGGCATAATTGTGATAGATAAATGATAACCTTTGGGCCTTCGATTGAGTAATGATTTGAAGAGGATTTCATGAGTTGTACAAGATTAAAATATCCATGTAAGGTGAGTAGTATTGAGATGTTATAAAATACAGTTATGCAAGTATAGTATCACCCATAGGTGGATCAATCTAATTACCCCAGATATCCCTGAAGAGACGTGAGCCCTAGTGGCAGTGTTACAATAGAGATCAAGTTATAAGTGGTAGATAATGAATTAACATTAAGGTGAATCAACAATAGATGGATGGAAGTTCAACATTATGAGATGAAATTAGACCACCGGTCTTAAGGATAAACAACGAGAGTAACATGGAGTTCGTTGCAGACCTCAGTAATGATAAATCGAATAAGAGTTATGGTATAATATGACCCACGTAGATGCGGTAAAGATTCAGGTCTATGAAATAAGATATAGCAATATTCGCAAGTTCTACAAAGTACTGAGAGAAAAACTTTAGTTTACCTATAGATGCCCAGAAAGACATCATATTAAGCTCTGTATATGTTTACAAGTGAGGCCTACAAATTGGCTAACAGCTGGAGGAAAAATGAGACAAAAGCTCACTTATAAGGTTAGAGTCGTACAGGCTGCATGATATAAGGTAGCAACAATTACGAGACCGAAAGGATTCCGACCATAGGTCGTGGGGTGAGAAAGAGGCCTAAAAGGGGGGAATGCCTTGGCCTTTGGATTTAATCACAGAACAACTGCCTAAATGTCAAGAAGAGTAATAAAGTATATGAAAGGCATATGCTATGAAAATATAAGCACATCAGTCAACATTCGAGGACGAATGTTCCAAAGGGGGGAATGATGTTACACCCCATGTTTTCGTACGTGAAAGTTCTCCATAAATAAATTAATGACAGCTCGGAAATGAGATATTAAAACCCGCATTTTCATACGTTAAAGTTTGTCGTAAGTTAATCGACGTAAGTTCGGGAATGAGATTATTGTGGGATTATAAGTATTATGCTATTTAAAACAAGTGATGAGTAAATTTGTGAAGGTGAGAAGGTAAGTAAATCCAAGAAAATGAATTTCATCGAAATGTGGTATTTTGGGATAAAATACGGTCCGAGCTATAATACACGGTATTTATGGAGTAGTGTCATACAAGGTACCACATGATCATGATAGTATGACGTATAAGGTGTATTAAAAGTGAATAATAATTTAAGTAGTTTGAGATAATTCCTAATTATGTGGGTAATTGGTTAATTATCGGGTAACGGAACATTACCTAATTAATTAATCAAAAAAATCATAGGATAAGATTAACTCACCCAATAACGTGGCAGCAATCCACATGTTAAAAGAGTGACTCTTAGCCTTTGTCTATTAGGTGGAAACCTAAGATGCTAAGTATAAAACACATAATTCCAAAATTCTCAAGACAATAACGAAATGAAACTTTGGCAAAAGTTAGTAACATTCCCATCCATCATGGTTGTTCTTGCCAATTATTATTATTTTTTCTTTTTCTTTTTTCCAACAAACAGAATCATATTATATGCAATTCGTTCAAGACATTGGTAAAAAGTGCAAAAAGAAAAGAGATTTAATCTATACGGAGTTGTCATGGATTTTCCTTTGTCAAGGTTGTTGATGAAGAGCTCATACAGTCCCCTATCAAATATTAACGTCACTGTCCCTAAGAAATATATGTTGATGACAAGGTATGTTAAGGCTATCCCTTCTTTCTTTTGGAATGATCTATACGACATGAACGAAACGAGAAAATGCACAACTTCCATAAAATACTCAATTCGTAGAAATGCTACATATATGTATATTCTTATCCTTCCACGTGTCAAATTACTCTATCATATGTTCATGGGTCTCAGAAATATGTAAGTTGGCAAAGTTTATCTCATGATATTAATCAGAGGCATAATGGGCTTATGACGTACCGAGAGATTTTATTGACATATTTCATATGCATTTCATGCATTTATACATGCATGTTGACCCATGACCAGATGGCGTTATATACGCGGATATATGTATGTATATATATGTATATGGGATATGGGAAAGGTTATGGCGTTATATACGCACCACCGCCTGATCAGTTGGTATATGATGATGATATTGCCCACAGTGGCTGAAATATGATTCAAACGGCGTTATATACGCGTATATATATATATATATAGGATATGAGAAAGTTTATGGCGTTATATACGCACCACCGCCTGATCAGTTGGTATATGATGATGATATTGCCCACAGTGGCTGAAATATGATTCAAACGGCGTTATATACGCGTATATATATATATATATAGGATATGAGAAAGTTTATGGCGTTATATACGCACCACCGCCTGATCAGTTGGTATATGATGATGATATTGCCCACAGTGGCTGAAATATGATTCAAACGGCGTTATATACGCGTATATATGTATGTATATTCAAACAGCATTATATACGCGTATATATATATATATATATATATATATATATATATATATATATATATAGGATATGAGAAAGTTTATGGCGTTATATACGCACCACCACCTGATCAGCTGGTATAAAATAATGATTTTGCCCACAGTGGCCGATATGATATGATGGGATGCCCTCAGAGGCTGATGATGTTATGAAACATATACCTATGCACGACATGACATTCATATGCATATGCATGATACTAAAAGTGATTTATTATTTACAGAGTTATCCAGACATACAGGTTTAGTCAATTACCTTATATCTCTTCCATGTCTCCTATGTATTTATTTATGTGCCTTACATACTCAGTACATTATTCGTACTGACGTCCCTTTTGCCTGGGGACGCTGAGTTTCATGCCTGCAGGTCCTGATAGACAGGTCGAGAGTCCTCCAAGTAGGCTATCAGCTCAGCGGAAGATGTTGGTGCGCTCCATTTGCTTCGGAGTTGCTCGTTTGGTTAGTATGATTTAGACACATATTGTTTGGTAAGGCGGGACTCTGTCCCGACCTTTATGACATTTATGTACTCTTAGAGGCTTGTAGACATATGGTGGTACATAAAGGATTGTACGGCCTTGTCGGCCTATGTTTTGAGTTTATAAAGGATTGTGTTGGCCTATTAGGCCCGTATGTCATGTGTATGTAATAATGTAATAAGAAAGATACGCTACGATGGTACTCGGTTGGGTAAGGTACCGGGTGCCCGTCATGGCCCATCGGTTTGGGTCGTGACAACAACCATATGTGAGCCGATATTCATACTCTTAAAATATGATGCAGCGATCAAATGGACGGACGAATGCCAGGAAGCCTTCGTCAAAATCAAGGAATATTTGTCAAATCCGCCAGTGCTGGTCCCGCCTGAACCAGGAAGACCTCTGTTCATGTACCTAACAGTCATGGAAAATTCTTTTGGTTGTGTCCTCGGGAAACATGATGTTACCGGGAAGAAAGAGCAAGCCATCTATTATTTAAGCAAGAAATTCACTGGCTATGAAGCCAAATACACTCTGCTAGAGAGGACTTGTTGCGCCTTAACTTGGGTTGCTCAAAAGCTCAGAAATTATTAGCTGGCTTATACCACGTATCTCATAACCAGGTTGGATCCTCTAAAATATATTTTCCAAAAGCCAATGCCCACAGGAAGGTTAGCAAAAATGGCAAATCCTGCTCACGGAGTTTGACATTGTCTATGTCACCCGCACAGCCATGAAAGCTCAAGACTTGGCCGATCACTTGGCTGAGAACCCGGTTGATGATGAATACCAACCTTTAAGTACTTATTTCCGAGATGAGGAAGTCAGTTCGGTCGAAGTAACCTCAGAAGACACTAACACCTGGAAAATGTTCTTTGATGGAGCAGTCAATGCAAAAGGTGTTGGAATTGGGGCAATCTTGATTTTGCCCACGGGACAACACTATCCAACCACGGCCCGTCTCCGGTTCTTCTGTACGAATAATATTGTCGAATATGAAGCTTGTATAATGGGCATGCACATGGCCATTGACATGGATTTAGAAGAGTTATTGGTCATGGGAGATTCTGATCTAATCATCTAGCCAGCTCAGCGAGAGTGGGAAACTCGAGATGTTAAGCTCCTTCCATACAGACAACATGTGGAAGATCTTAGAAAATGATTCAAAGTCGTCGAGTTCAGATATATTCCTCGATGCCACAATGAGTTAGCCGATGCACTGGCTACCATACCTGCAATGCTGCCATATCCGGGCAATGTTCACATTAACCCGCTGGAAATTCAAATCAAAGAAATACATGGCTATTGTAACACGGTCAAAATAGATCCCAATGTCCAACCATGGTATCATGATATCAAAATATTCTTGAAAACAAAAGAATACCCGGAGCAGGCCAATTGGGATCAAAAGAGAACCATCAGGAGGCTCGCCAGCAGCTTCTTCTTAAGCGGAGAAGTGTTATACAAAAGGACTTCAGATCTGAATTTGTTAAGGTGCGTGAATGCCAAAGAAGCTGAAAAGATTATGAACGAAATGCATTCAGAAGTATGTGGTCCCCACATGAACGGGTACGTCCTCGCAAAGAAAATTCCGCGAGCAGGATATACTGGATGACCATGGAAAAAGATTGTTTCAGTTTTGTCCGGAAGTGCCATCAGTGTCAAATACATGGTGACCTGATTCATGCACCACCCTCGGAATTACATACCATGTCAGCACCTTGGCCTTCATCAAACCATAGTACATTGAAGAAGAAGAGGAGGCTTTTACGGCCGAAGAAATTGAGGAAATTTGCGGAGCCATGAGACAAATGTTATATGAGACTCACATGGTTCGGCCGGGAGAAGGCTCAAGCACAGCTGAGGTGTAATACATGGGTCCGAAAGCCGAACTGCAGAACTGGAAAGCTACTCCCTTCCCAATCAGACGGGAATCTTGGTAGTTCGTTTTTTGTTGTCCTTTATGCACTTCGAGTTATTTCAGGGTGTAACTCGAGTGTTTTTAATTTTATTGTCTTTAAATTTTGATTTGAAACCCCTGTTATCTTCAAATTTAATAAAATGAAATCAAAATTTCATCGTCTACTTTCTAATTTTGTTTTTTTCTTATTTTCAGTCCTAATAATGCGGCCTTAAATAACATGACATGCTTGCTGACTTCATGCCCTGATCTTAACGCGCTGTCTAATCTCAAAATAATGAATCAAGAACCAGAATATGATGAAGAAGAGGCTTTTAGGGAAATAAACAGAGAATTGGAACAATTTGAGAATAAGTCTAAGCCAAACCTAAACGAAACTGAGCCAGTTAACTTGGGTAATCCAGAAGAGGTCCAAGAAACCATGATAAGCATTCACACGGACGAGAAAACTAAGGACGCATTGATTCAACTTCTGTTCGAATTCAAAGATGTGTTCGCTTGGTCCTATGATGATATGCCCGGATTAAGTGTTAATTTAGTGGTACAAAAGCTTCCAACTCATCCCGATTTCCCACCCGTCCAACAAAAGCAAAGAAAATTTAGAACGGATATCAGTGACAAAATTAAAGAAGAAGTCACTAAGAAATTAAAAGCCGGTGTAATCCGAGTAGTCAGATACATCACATGGCTAGCCAACGTAGTCCCAGTACCGAAAAATGACAGAAAGCTCTAAGTATGTGTTGATTATAGGGATTTGAACAAAGCAAGTCCCAAAGACAACTTCCCATTACCAAACATCCATATCCTTGTCGACAATTGTGCTAAACATGAGGTGCAATCGTTTGTGGATTGTTATGCCGGGTATCATCAAGTCCTAATGGATGAGGAAGATGCAGAAACGACAGCCTTCATTACACCATGGGTGACTTATTATTATAGGGTCATGCCGTTCGGTTTGAAAAAATGCCGGGGCAACCTATATGAGAGCCATGACTGCCATTTTCCATGACATGATGCACCAAGAAATTGAGGTGTATGTTGATGATGTCATTATTAAATCCAGAACACAGGAGGACAATGTCCGAGACTTGAGAGAGTTTTTTGAGCGGCTACGCAAATATGACTTGAAGTTGAACCCTGCTAAATGTGCATTTGGTGTTCCTTCCGGGAAACTCTTGGGGTTTATAGTTAGCCGCAGGGGCATTGAGTTAGATCCGACGAAGATAAAATCCATCCGAGATCTGCCACCTCCAAAGACTAAAAATGAGGTCATGAGCTTGTTAGGAAGGTTGAACTACATCAGCCAGTTTATTGCACAACTTACAACCATATGTGAGCCGATATTCATACTCTTAAAAAATGATGCAGCGATCAAATGGACAGACGAATGCCAGGAAGCCTTCGACAAAATCAAGGAATATTTGTCAAATCCGCCAGTGATGGTCCCGCCTGAACCAGGAAGACCTCTGTTCATGTACCTAACAGTCATGGAAAATTCTTTTGGTTGTGTCCTCGGGCAACATGATGTTACCGGGAAGAAAGAGCAAGCCATCTATTATTTAAGCAAGAAATTCACTGGCTATGAAGCCAAATACACTCTGCTGGAGAGGACTTGTTACGCCTTAACTTGGGTTGCTCAAAAGCTCATACATTATTAGCTGGATTATACCACGTATCTCATAACCAGGTTGGATCCTCTAAAATACATTTTCCAAAAGCCAATGCCCACAGGAAGGTTAGCAAAAATGGCAAATCTTGCTCACGGAGTTTGACATTGTCTATGTCACCCGCACAGCCATGAAAGCTCAAGACTTGGCCGATCACTTGGCTGAGAACCCAGTTGATGATGAATACCAACCTTTAAGTACTTATTTCCGAGATGAGGAAGTCAGTTCGGTCGAAGTAACCTCAGAAGACACTAACACCTGGAAAATGTTCTTTGATGGAGCGGGCAATGCAAAAGATGTTGGAATTGGGGCAATCTTGATTTTGCCCACGGGACAACACTATCCAACCACAGCCCGTCTCCGGTTCTTCTGTACGAATAATACTGTCGAATATGAAGCTTGTATAATGGGCATGCACATGGCCATTGACATGGATTTAGAAGAGTTATTGGTCATGGGAGATTCTGATCTAATCATCTAGCAAGCTCAGCGAGAGTGGGAAACTCGAGATGTTAAGCTCCTTCCATACAGACAACATGTGGAAGATCTTAGCAAACGATTCAAAGCCGTCGAGTTCAGATATATTCCTCTATGCCACAATGAGTTAGCCGATGCACTGGCTACCCTAGCTGCAATGCTGCCATATCCGGGCAATGTTCACATTAACTCGCTGGAAATTCAAATCAAAGAAAGACATGGCTATTGTAACACTGTCGAAATAGATCCCAATGTCCAACCATGGTATCATGATATCAAAAGATTCTTGAAAACAAAAGAATACCCGGAGCAGGCCAATGGGGATCAAAAGAGAACCATCAGGAGGCTCGCCAGCAGCTTCTTCTTAAGCGGAGAAGTGTTGTACAAAAGGACTCCAGATCTGAATTTGTTAAGGTGCGTGAATGCCAAAGAAGTTGAAAAGATTATGAACGAAATGCATTCAGAAGTATGCGGTCGCCACATAAACGGGTACGTCCTCGCAAAGAAAATTTTGCGAGCAGGATATTACTGGATGACCATGGAAAAAGATTGTTTCAGTTTTGTCCGGAAGTTCCATCAGTGTCAAATACATGGTGACCTGATTCATGCACCATCCTCGGAATTACATACCATGTCAGCACCTTGGCCGTCATCAAACCATAGTACATTGAAGAAGAAGAAGAAGCTTTTACGGCCGAAGAAATTGAGGAAATTTGCAGAGCCATGAGACACATGTTATATGAGACTCACATGGTTCAGCCGGGAGAAGGCTCAAGCACCGGTGAGGTGCAATACATGGGTCCGAAAGCCAAACTGCAGAATTGGAAAGCTACTCACTTCCCAATCAGACGGGAATCTTGGTAGTTCGTTTTTTGTTGTCCTTTCTGCACTTCGAGTTATTTCAGGGAGTAACTCGAGTGTTTTTAATTTTATTGTCTTTAAATTTTGATTTAAAACCCCTGTTATCTTTAAATTTAATAAAATGAAATCAAAATTTCATCGTCTACTTTCTAATTTTGTTTTTTTTCTTATTTTCAGTCCTAATAATGCGGCCTTAAATAACATGACATGCTTGCGGATTTCATGCCCTGATCTTAACGCGCTGTCTAATCTCGAAATAATGAATCAAGAACCAGAATATGATGAAGAAGAGGCTTTTAGGGAAATAAACAGAGAATTGGAACAATTTGAGAATAAGCCTAAGCCAAACCTAAACGAAATTGAGCTAGTTAACTTGGGTAATCCAGAAGAGGTCCAAGAAACCATTATAAGCATTCACACGGACGAGAAAACTAGGGACGCATTGATTCAACTTCTGTTCGAATTCAAAGATGTGTTCGCTTGGTCCTATGATTATATACCCGGATTAAGTGTTGATTTAGTGGTACACAAGCTTCCAACTCATCCTGATTGGCCACCCGTCCAACAAAAGCAAAGAAAATTCAGAACGGATATCAGTGACAAAATTAAAGAAGAAGTCACTAAGAAATTAAAAATCGGTGTAATCCGAGTAGTCAGATACACCACATGGCTAGCCAACGTAGTCCCGGTACCGAAAAAGGACAGAAAGCTTTGAGTATGTGTTGATTATAGGGATTTGAACAAAGCAAGTCCCAAAGACAACTTCCCGCTACCAAACATCCATATCCTTGTCGACAATTGTGCTAAACATGAGGTGCAATCGTTTGTGGATTGTTATGCCGGGTATCATCAAGTCCTAATGGATGAGGAAGATGCAGAAACGACAGCCTTCATTACACCATGGGGGACTTATTGTTACAGGGTCATGCCGTTCGGTTTGAAAAATGCCGGGGCAACCTATATGAGAGCCATGACTGCCATTTTCCATGACATGATGCACCAAGAAATTGAGGTGTATGTTGATGATGTCATTATTAAATCCAGAACACAGGAGGACAATGTCCGAGACTTGAGAGAGTTTTTTGAGCGGCTACGCAAATATGACGTGAAGCTGAACCCTGCGAAATGTGCATTTGGTTTTCCTTCCGGGAAATTCTTGGGGTTTATAGTTAGCCGCAGGGGCATTGATTTAGATCCGACGAAGATTAAATCCATCCGAGATCTGCCACCTCCAAAGACTAAGAATGAGGTCATGAGCTTGTTAGGAAGGTTGAACTACATCAGCCGGTTTATTGCACAGCTTACAACCATATGTGAGCCGATATTCATACTCTTAAAAAATGATGCAACGATCAAATGGACGGACGAATGCCAGGAAGCCTTCGACAAAATCAAGGAATATTTGTCAAATCTGCCAGTGCTGGCCCCACGTGAACCAGGAAGACCTCTGTTCATGTGCCTAACAGTCATGGAAAATTCTTTTGGTTGTGTCCTTGGGCAACATGATGTTTCCGGGAAGAAAGAGCAAGGCATCTATTATTTAAGCAAGAATTCACTGGCTATGAAGCCAAATACACTCTGCTGGAGAGGACTTGTTGCGCCTTAACTTGGGTTGCTCAAAAGCTCATACATTATTAGCTGGATTATACCACGTATCTCATAACCAGGTTGGATCCTCTAAAATACATTTTCCAAAAGCCAATGCCCACAGGAAGGTTAGCAAAATGGCAAATCCTGCTCACGGAGTTTGACATTGTCTATGTCACCCGCACAGTCATGAAAGTTCAAGACTTGGCCGATCACTTGGCTGAGAACCCAGTTGATGATGAATACCAACCTTTAAGTACTTATTTCCGAGATGAGGAAGTCAGTTCGGTCGAAGTAACCTCAGAAGACACTAACACCTGGAAAATGTTCTTTGATGAAGCGGTCAATGCAAAAGGTGTTGGAATTGGGGCAATCTTGATTTTGCCCACGGGACAACACTATCCAACCACGGCCCTTCTCCGGTTCTTCTGTACGAACAATACTGTCGAATATGAAGCTTGTAATGGGCATGAACATGGCCATTGACATGGATTTAGAAGAGTTATTGGTCATGGGAGATTCTGATCTAATCATCTAGCAAGCTCAGCGAGAGTGGGAAACTCGAGATGTTAAGCTCCTTCCATACAGACAACATGTGGAAGATCTTAGCAAACGATCCAAAGTCGTGGAGTTCAGATATATTCCTCGATGCCACAATGAGTTAGCCGATGCACTGGCTACCCTAGCTGCAATGCTGCCATATCTGGGCAATGTTCACATTAACCCACTGGAAATTCAAATCAAAGAAAGACATGGCTATTGTAACACGGTCGAAATAGATCCCAATGTCCAGCCATGGTATCATGATATCAAAAGATTCTTGAAAACAAAAGAATACCCGGAGCAGGCCAATGGGGATCAAAAGAGAACCATCAGGAGGCTCGTCAGCAGCTTCTTCTTAAGCGGAGAAGTGTTGTACAAAAGAACTCCAGATCTGAATTTGTTAAGGTACGTGAATGCCAAAGAAGCTGAAAAGATTATGAACGAAATGCATTCAGAAGTATGCGGTCCCTACATGAACGGGTACGTGCTCGCAAAGAAAATTCTACGAGCAGGATATACTGGATGACCATGGAAAAAGATTGTTTCAGTTTTGTCCGGAAGTGCCATCAGTGTCAAATACATGGTGACCTGATTCATGCACCACCCTCAGAATTACATACCATGTCAGCACCTTGGCCATTTGTTGCCTGGGGAATGGATGTCATTGGGCCGATCGAGCCAAAAGCCTCAAACGGGCTCAGATTTATTTTGGTTGCCATCGACTATTTCACAAAATGGGTCGAAGCAGTCACTTTCAAAGTCGTCACTAAGAAAGAAATTGTGGACTTCGTGCATTCAAACATTATCTGTCGTTTCGGTATTCCAAAAACTATCATCACCGATAACGCTGCAAATCTGAACAGCCACTTAATGAGGGAGGTATGTGAATAGTTTCAAATCACACATCGTAATTCCACACCTTATCGGCCCAAAGCCAATGGTGCCGCAGCTAATAAGAACATCAAGAAAATCCTCAGAAAAATGATCCAAAGTTCTAGACAATGGCACAAGAAATTGCCTTTTGCATTATTGGGATATCGCATGACCGTGCGCACATCAGTTGGGGCTACGCCTTATCTATTGGTTTATGGCACCGAAACCGTGATCCCTGCGAAAGTCAAAATTCCCTCCCTTCGGATCATTGTCGAAGCTGAAATTAAGGATGATGAATGGGTCAAAACCCGGTTGACAGTTAACTCTGATTGATGAGAAAGAATAGACGCAGTTTGCCACGGGCAGTTGTACCAAAAAAGAATGGCCCGTGCCTATAACAAGAAGGTACAACCTAGGAACTTCGAAGTGGGGCAACTCGTCCTAAGACGTATCCTCCCTCACCCTGAAGAAGCGAAAGGAAAATTCGCCCCGAATTGGAAAGGTCCATACATCATAAGAAAATTGCTACCAAAAGGAGCATTGTACTTGGGGGACATCGAAGGAAATGACCCCGAAATGGTTGTCAATGCAGATGCAGTCAAAAGGTATTATCTTTGACCTTTTCGTGATGATACTCATAATCGAAATGATGAAAGATTTCATTCACGCTACCCCCAAACAATAACCAAAACAAAAATCAAAACAAAAACAAAATGTTTCCCTGAACTACGTTCGACTTGATTCCGAAAGGATACGTAGGAAGCCTCACCCTGGGGTTCAGTCACACTAAAATAAAAATCCACATTTCCCCCAAGAGTTTAAGCTGGGGCAAAAGTTATAACGGTTTGGCGATGTTTTCGCCTGAAAGGTTCCAAAGTTGTAATTCAGTCCAAATTCTTTTTACCCCAAATCCTGTTCAAGTCCTTCCGATCGATTGGCGAAGAAAAGCCAAAATGGGAGGATACATCTCTGTGGATCTGATACAAGCAATGAAAAAAATTAAAATAAGAGAGTCTTATCGGTGAAAACCCACACGGGCACCATAAGGTGACGGTGAGCAGAGAAACTAAAAATGAGAGAGTCTTGTTAGTGAAAACTCGCAAAGAGCACTATAGGGCGATGGCGAGAAGAGAAATGAGATAGGTTAGTCGGTGAAAACCTGAAAAGGGCTCTACTAATCAAAAAGAGGATGATTGGTCACTGATTTCGACATGGTCTGGGGCAAGGTTTCTCAACCTCGAGTTAACAGTCGTGACGAATTTCTGAGAGTCAGATGGTTTATATAGATCAGGCATCCAGTCTAAGACGCATATCATGTTCACAGAAGGCCGCGTACACTCCAGATAGGTCCTTCTTCTCTTTGCCCGAAAGGGATATTTCTTGTCAAAATTCATGGTCTCCGTTTCTTTGTTATTCTCTTTCAATCATTTTCAGTATGACTTTGTTTCTAAAGCAAGGCAAAGAATGGATGGCAAAACTGATTTACAGGGTTCTTATTTGACGCGGGGCAACATGAAAAGGGCACCGAGCCTCATCAGGGGCATCGAGTCGATCCCGACTGGTCGCAGCGGCCGATGCTTTAAACGCAAAATTCTTGAAAGGAGAAAATCAGATTGAAATGCCTATAAAGGCAATTGAAGTGAAAGGTTGAGTCCCACGTGGCTAACCCTCTCGGCAAAGTTTGAAAAGCCGAAGTGCTCTAAATGCTTTAAAATTAAAGTTTGAAGAAAAATCAGAAATGAAAGGCCGATGAAGGCAGAGTAAAGTTGGAAAAGGTTAAGTCCCACGCGACTAACCGTTGCAGCAGAATTTGAGGGGCCAAAACTTCCCCGATACTCGGGAAATACAAAAGAAAAAGCAAGTGAAAGGCCTACTAAGGCAAGATAAATTAAAATGTTGGGTCCCACGTGACCGATCGCCATGGTAAAATCTGGAAAGCCAGGGTCCCCTGGGATTAGAGATGAAACCCAACCCCCAGCAAGCAAGCAAGTGGTCGAGATCTTCTTCACAAGAACTGAGATCAAGCTATTGAAAATCAAGGCCGCAAAACCAACCATTGTTTCAAACTAACAAATTGTTCTTTGTTTGAAGGAAAAAGGTGTAACTCAAAATAACCTCGCAAAATGCAAGTGTAACCAAAAGAAAAGGCGCAAGAGCTAGAAGCATCTCTGCAGCAACAACTCCAAAAAGGGAAGTTTTCTCCAAAATTCTTTCCCGCATTCACTCAAAATAAAATGAAAAGAAAAGAAAAGAAGAAAACAATGTTGAAAATAGTCCAAACCTAAAGTGGTATAGGGTCTCCAATCCCTAGCTACACATTTCCCAACATAGGATATTCCATTCCTTAGTTGATGCCAACATAGGGTGTCCATTCCCTAGTTGATGCCAGCATAACCTGATGCCGACATAACTCGATGCCAACATAGGATATTCCATTCTTTAGTTGATGCCAACATAGGGTCTCCATTCCCTAGTTGATGCCAGCATAACCTGATGCCGACATAACTCGATGCCAACCTAGGATATCACATTCCTTAGTTGATGCCAACGTAGGGTCCCACTCCCTAGTTGATGCCGGCATAATCCGATGATTCTTCCAACATAGGGTCCCGCTCCCTAGCAGACACCGGCATAACCTGGTGATCTTTCCGACAATAGCATAACATGTTGATCACCTCCTGACACTGGCATAACCCAGTGATATCTTTTCCTAGGCAATAACATAACCTGTAGACCTTTCCAGACACCGGCATAACCTGGTGATCTCTTTCTTGACAATATCATAACCTGTTGAACCTCCTGACACTGGTATAACCCAGTGATCTCTTTCCCCAGGCAACAGCATAACCTGTTGACCTCTCCATACACCGTCACAACCTGGTGATGTTTTTCTGATAAAGGCGTAACTTGTTGATCATTCCCCGACACTGGCATAACCCAGTAATCTTTTTTTTCTGGCAACAGCATAACCTGTTAACCTTTCCAAGACACCGGCATAACCTGGTGATCTCTTTCTTGACAACAGCATAACCTATTGAACATTTCCTGGCACTAGCATAACCCAGTGATCTCTTTTCCCGGCAACAACATAACATGTTGACCTTTCTAGACACCGGCATAACTTGGTGATCTTTTCTGACAACAGCATAACTTTTTGATCATTTTCTGACATTGGCATAACCCAATGATCTCTTTTTCCGGCAACGGCATAACCTGTTGACCTTCCCAAACACCAGCACGACTTATTAGTTTCTTCTTGACAACGGCATAACCCGTTGATCCTCCTCAGACATCAGCATAACTTGGTGATCTTTTCTTAACGACAGCATAACGTGTTCACCTTTTTCAATAACATAGTGTAGATTTCCTTACAATAACTCACAAAAATTTTCTAGTGAAAACTGGGGTAGAAATTTTGTTCGTTTGTTTTTTATTTTGCGCAGATTAGATTTTGAGGACATTGGACTCGAGACGATCAAAAGAAGAGTTTCGATCCGGAATAATAAAAACAAAAGAAGAAAAGAGAAGGTCAAATCCAAAGTGCAAAAACGGGGAAGACATGGACTATTCAGGACGAGATTTAAGTCATCCGGTCGGCATATTCTGCCTTGATCCGAGGAATGATAAGACGAAACTAGTACCTGCGACTAACAAGCATCAAGATCCAGGTCAGAGTCAACAAAAGGCCAAGACTCAAGACCAATTCTTAGATAGGAATCTTGTAACTAGCAGCTGATAGGTTTAGTTAGTCTTTCGTTTTGTTGATTTAGTGTAATAAGGAGATCAACAGCAGTAACAGTAGCAACCACAGTGAGACCACAGTTACCCGGTAGTCCCAACTACCAAAACTTCCAGAACTACATTGGCCTGATTCCTTTATAGCAAAGGATATGTAGGCAACCTTTGAAGCAGGGTTCGGTCAAATATTTGAAAAACGCTTCACAATGGAGTATATGAATGGGTAAAGTCGTTCATGACTGCTCACTTTGTCTTTGCCCGAAAACTCTTCGTGTTACCGCGCAAAGAGGGGCAACTATGAGCACGTGATTTTTACCTACCATATAATCCTACACAAAATTCAATAAATTAGTTAGTTTATGATTTTTATTGAATTTAAATGTTATTTGTGAATTAGTTTTGCATTATGTAATCATAATTCGCCTTTTAAACCTATAAATAATTTAAAGCGGCATAATTAGGCGCATAACCTTAGTTATCATTTGAATAAATAAAATTGTTTGATATAAAGTAAGGTTAGTGTTAATTTCTTTGTTTCTTTTTAACAAAAAGTGTGCAATTTGTCTTTTAATTGATTAAGAGTAAATTATGTGATATTAATTAATTAATTAATTAATTAAACAAGGATTAGAATTAGAACTAATTATTAGGTTTAGAATTAGAACTAATTAATTAAGTTTGGTCTTGGTTGAAAATGAATTAAAATGGACCTGGGCTAGAATTGCCCATGCCCAAGCTGCCCCCACCAACGACCCAGCCCAATCCCTTTAACCAGTCCAGACCCCCCAGCCCCAAAACGACCCCATTTTATCTAGTGAACCTATCCCAGCCGTTGATCTATTTTGATCCAACGGCTGGGAACTAATCAATTATTGACTATATAACTGTCTTAACTACCCCCATACCCCCACTTCACCCTAAGTATTACACCCCCCCCCCC
>ML285130.1:74001-90364 GCA_005239495.1 Nicotiana undulata
TACCCCCCCCCCCCCTTTCCTCCGTCTCTCTCCTCTCTCTAAAGACCTGTCGGTCTCCGCCGTCCCCTACCGGCCAACGGAGCTCAACCAAACAGCCCCAATTCTTCACCAGACAACCTTCTCTCCATTCTCAATCACCCCCTACCATTATTTTCACAAAAAACTCGCTCAAATTCTTTCAATTTCAGATCTGAAAAAACAGAAACCCTAGTTTCCTATTACCTGTCGGCTCGAAGACATTTAATAGCTCCTACCTACATGGATCGATAGCTCTCACTGAGGGCTACTGATTCATGTGAGTTTCAGTTATTTTCAAACCCCGTCGGAGTCCGGCAAGGTCCGGCGATATCCATTTTTTCGGCTAACGGGTATCTCCTCTTCTCTTTATTATTTCTATATGCTATTGAAGCATGAAATCATGTCAATTATTGTTAGTTTTGTTTTTGTTTAGGATTAGTCTTTTCTTTCCTTTTCTTAGTATTTTGTCCCTACTTGTTTTTGTTTTTCGTTACTGTTAGGTTTAGATTCTGTTTTCGTTTTCATTATTTTTCCATTTTTTCATGTTTGTTTGCCGTGATGATTTGAATTCTGTGATGAATCCGTCAATTAGTAATAGGTTTTCTTTTTGGACAATCGTGATTCCTTGCCCTGTTTGAGTAGATTATTCATTATAATTGATTTTGTTCAAGAATCTTTAGAGTTTACTGTTTCTATTAGGCATGATCATCTGTTGATTAATTGCCTCATCACACACGAAAAATACTTACTCTCTTCACCTGCCCTCACACTCTTTTACATCCATTTTAGCTGCTGAAAACACACACAAAAATCAGAATAGTTTTTCCTCCTTCATGAATGAAAACTTTTCCAAAAAAAAAATCAGTGAAAAGATTTGATTTCTTGTAAAGGTTTCTTCAAGGTTTTTTGGTGATTCTCTCAGTTATTTTGGTTTTATTTGGGTGCTGATTCTGGTTTTCTAAAAATTCATCCGAGTTATTTTGGTAGCTGGGGTTGACTCTGAGGCTGCTGTTCTTTGTTGTTTGATGTTTCTTCTAGCTGAGTTTTCTTGGACCTGACCTTTATTTGGTCAGGAGTTCTCTATTTTTCTTTTCTCTAAAGGTATGTAACGTCATTATCTAAGAATAAACCCTTTTAAGATCTGAATTTTATGTTATGAAAGCTTGTTAGTTTCCTTTTATTTGAGTTCTTCTCTTAGCTGTTTGTATGTGATATCTCTATTGAAGATTTGTGTATAAGTTTGAATCTGAAACATGCTTGCTGAAATTTTGTTAGTAGTCTTTAATTCCAAATATAAAGATTAAATGTTGAATTCTAGTTTGTTAGCATGGCTGGAGTTTGAACCTGACCTTCTCTATGGTCAGGTTATCTCCATAAAAATGCAAAAATATGCTCTTGTTTGTGTTTCTATGGTCACTGAAGAGACTCAATAAGCAAGTCTCCATATAGCTTTAGACTTATGTTAGTGTGGCACAATGAGATTAAAACCTGACCCATTCATGGTCAGGTTCACCCTTGAGAATGCCTAAAACTATCTGAATGTTTCAGAATAGTTAAGAAGCGCAGGTTTGAGTCACAGAGATTGAATCACAAAAGTTTGCTGAAGCTTGCACGGGAGCAGCAGCTTTTAGTTTCTTTTTTTTACCTCATTCTTCATTTTTTTTAGAAAACTTGTATTTAGGAACAAAAAATGTACTTTTGATTCTATCTTTATATGTTATTTGTAAAAGGAACTGGACACTATGAACATTACATTCAGCTATGTAGTTTTCTTTTGCATCTTATAAGGTTTTCGAATAAGTGAGTATGGATTTTACTACCCTGAGTATTTTTAAAGAATCGGTTTTTTGGTGAACCCGGCGGAAATTCTGAAAAAAATTAACATTTCATTTTTTATCATTCGAAAAAGGCAAACAGAAATAATGGAGCTTGAAATGTTTCCCCGTCACCCCCTTAAGTATATGTCCAAACACTCAAAACTAGGACCAAGTATGCATGAATCATGACTTTAAAGGGCATATGTACAGACTACGTGAAATTGATAAAATTGCTTTTCTGATTAGTCACATTGACTTAAAATAATTTTAGAAAACTATACTTTTTCTCAATTTCTGTTTTCCTTCATCGTTTTCTTCAATGTTTTGAAATTGTCTTTTAATTTATGATGACGAACTAGGATAATTTAATATATTAATCTGTTTTTTCTGGTTATGAATTGGTAATGATCAGGCTTTTGTTCTATTGAATCTTTCACTGGTCAGCACTGTTTGAATACACTCATGCACCTCACTTCTCTCACAAATAGTCAATTAGGATGGCCTAAAGTGATAAAATCGGGGCTAAATTCGGCCATAACCCGATCTCATGACTTGATTTAGAATTTCGACCTTAGGTATAGTGAACTTCAAATACCTTCCATAAATAAGATATTGAATACCTTGAACTTAGAAAAAATAAAACAATCATCGAAGTATACATTTTACGTAACTTTGAATGGAACTAACTAAAAAATACATTTTCTCAAAATTGTGTATATGTCTACGTAACACAAATAAAGACTAAAATGGATACTCGTAGAGACACTTTTAGGAACGGATGTCTAAAATTATCGGAATTACGTACACGTCTGCGTGACGTGCTTTCGGTTTATTTTTTTACAACAAAACGAAATATGCGCTTGCGCAACTTTATCTCTTTGAGTGAGTTCAGTGTCGAGGATTGTGTACACGTCCGCGTGACATAATTTTAGACATATTTTAAACTCTACGGGTTTACGCATACGTGACCCATCTCAAATAACTCTTTGAATACAAAAGAATAATAAAAGCGATAAAAATATAAAAAATGCACATAGGTAAAAAATAGTAATTAAACAATTTAGGCCAAGTTTAATCATTAAGCGACCGTGCTAGAACCACGAAACTCGGGAATGCCTAACACCTTCTCCCAGGTTAACAGAATTCCTTACCCGAATTTCTGGTTCGCAGACAATTTAAACAGAGTCAAAATTCCTCGGTTTTGGGATTTCTTATAAATAAATAGTGTCCCGGAACACCGTAAAAAATCCGGGTGGCGACTCTAACTAAAAATAAATCCCAAAAATCGAATAATGTCACTTAAAGTGAAAAAACTCTCTTATTACCCTTACCGGGTGAAAAAGGAGGTGTGACAGAAGGTTAACAAAATGCAGATCCTGCTCACTGAATATGACATTGTCTATGTCACTCGCACGACAATGAAAGCTCAAGTTATGGCGGATCATCTAGCTGAGAACCCGGTTGACGATGAGTACCGACAATTAAGCAAGTATTTTCCACACGAGGAAGTTAACTCGGATGAAGTGATTCCAGAGAACATCAATGCCTAGAAAATGTTCTTTGATAGGGCTCTAAACACAAAAGGTATAGGTATTGGGGCAAATCAAATTTTGCCCACATCCTAGAATTACCGGCCACGGCGCAGCTTCGGTTCTTTTGCACAAACAACACAACAGAGTATGAAGCCTGCATCATGGGCATGAACATGGCTGTTGATCTGGATGTACAAGAGTTATTAATCATAGGTGATTCTGATTTAGTTATTCGGCAAGCCCAAGGTGAATGGGAAACCCGAGACATCAAGCTTATCCCCTACAGACAACATGGTAAAGGCCTCAGTAAACGATTTAAATCTGTCGAGTTCAAATATATTCCCCGATTCCATAATGAGCTAGCAGATGCACTATCTACTTTGGCCTCAATGCTACCATACTCGGGTAATGCTCATATTGACCCATTGGAAATTCAAATTCGAGAAAGACATGGGTATTGTAACGTAATTGAAAATAGAGCCAGATGGTGAGCCATAGTATCATGATATCAAAAGGTTCTTAAAACAAAAGAATATCCCGAGAAGGCCAGTGGGGGATCAAAAGAGAACTATTAGAAGGCTTGCAAGTATTTTCTTTTTGAGCGGGGAAATTCTCTACAAAAGAACCCCAAATCTAAATCTGTTGAGATGTGTAGATTCTCGAGAAGCGGATAGGATCATGAACGAAGTGCATTCAGGAGTATGTGGTCCCACATAGGCGGGTATGTAATTGCAAAGAAAATCCTCCGGGTGGGTTATTATTGGATGACCATGGGAAAAAGATTATTTCAGCTTCGAGCAGAAATGCCACCAGTGTCAAATAAACAGTGACTTGATTCATTCATCGCCTTCGGAGTTGAATCATATGTCAGCACCTTGGCCGTTTGTTGCTTGGGCATGGATGTTATTGGGTCAATCGAGCCGAAAGCTTCAAATGGGCACATATTCATCTTGGTTGCCATTTATTTCACAAAGTGGGTCGAAGCAGCCACTTCTAAACCCGTCACTAAGAAAGTAGTGGTGGACTTCGTGCATTCCAATATTATTGTCATTTTGGTATTCCCAAAACTATCATTACAGACAATGCTGCAAATATAAACAGCCACTTGATGAGGGAGGTATGCGAACAATTTAAAATTATGCATCGTAATGCTACCCCTTATCGACCCAAAGCTAATGACACTGTTGAAGCTGCAAACAAGAACATTAAAAAGATCCTCACAAAAATGGTTCACGGTTCCATAGAATTGCATGATAATATGCCTTTTGCACTAGTGGGATACTGCACAACCGTGCGTAGATCAGCGGGGGTCACTCCCTACTTATTGGTTTATGGAACTGAAGTCGTAATACCAGCTAAAGTTGAAATTTGCTCTCTTAGGATCATTGTTGAATCTGAGATCGAGGATGATGAATGAGTCAAAAGACAGTTGGAACAACTAACTATGATTGATGAAAGAGATTGGCCGTAGTTTTCCACGAGCAGTTGTATCAACAAAGAATGGCCCGTGACTAACACAAGAAAGTGCATCCCGGAAAATTTGAAATGGGGCAACTCGTTCTGAGACGTATTCTCCCACATTATGAAGAAGCCAAAGGAAAATTTGCCCCAAATTGAAAGGGTCCATACATTGTAAAAAGAGTCCTACTAAAGGTAGCACTGTATTTCAGATACATCAAAGGAAATGTCCCGGAGACATCTGTCAATGCAGACGCGGTCAAAAGGTACTATGTTTGATCCTTTTACGCAACTTTAACACTCTCTGATTGGGATGACGACGGCTTTCATTCTCACTACCCAAATACTATTAACCCTTTGCTAAACTTGTAAGCCAGATACTTCTCCAGAGAAAGAAAATAAGAAAAAGAAATGACAAAAGAAGAAGAAAAATTATGAAAGAAAAAAAAAGAAAACGAAAAGAAGAAAAAGAAAAGAGAAACAAAACAAAACAAAATCTAAAACAAGTTCATGTTAATTGAACTACGTTCGACCTAATTCCGAAAGGATACGTAGGCAACTTCACTCTAGGATTCGGTCACGCCAAACAAAAATTCACATTCCCAAAAGTTAAAAATGCGGCAGTTGTTATGATGTTTTGGCGATGATTTCGCCTAAAAGGTTCCAAAGTTGTAATTCAATCTAAAATTCTTTTTGCCCAAATCCTTTTCAAGTCCTTCTGACCAATTGGAGAGAATTCATAAAATCACAGGTCATAGATATTGGGACCTGGAATCATCAAAAATAAGAGAAATAAAATGAGAGTCTTATCGGTGAAAATCCTCACGGGCACCGTAAGACGATGGTGAGTAGAGAAACTAAAAATGAGAGTCTTGTTAGTGAAAAATGCAAAGGGAACTATAATGTGATGGTGAGAAGATAAATGAGATAGGTCATCCGGTGAATACCCGCAAAGGGCACTACTGATCGAGAAGAGGATCCTTATAGCCATTGCATCAACGAAATCCTAAGCAAGGTTTATCGGCTTCAAGACAAAAGTTGTGATGCGTTTCGAAGAGTTGGACGGTTTACACAGATCAAGAATCATGTCCAATAGGCATGTCATGTTTATTGAACTCCGCATATACTCTAGATAAGTCCTTCTTTCTGTTGCCCGAAATGGACACATCTTGTTTCAAACTCGCTCTCTATTCCTTTGTTTGTTTTTCTTTCAATCCCTTTCGGTCTAACTTTGTTCCAAAAAACTAAGGCAAAGAAGAGATGGCAATACTGATTTACAGGGCTTTCGTTCAACACAAAAGACACCCAGCCTCGGCAAGGGCATCCCGTCGACCCTGACTAGCCACGGTGGCCGATGCTTCAAAATCAAAAACTCTAGGAAGAAGGAAATCAAATTGCCTACAAGGGAAAAAAGAAGTTGAAAAGGTTAAGTCCCACGCGACTAACCGTCGTGCAAAGTTTGAAAAGTCAAAGTTTCCCGAAATGCTCTTAAATTGGAATTGTGAAGACAGAAGTCAAAGGTCAAATGCCCACACAGGCAAAATAAAGTTGGAAATGTTAAGTCCCGCTACGTGACTAGACGTCATGGTAAAAGTTTGAAATCCAAAGGTTCTCCGGGGCCAGAAATGCAATCGGTATTCAGGAAACAACCAGTTGCAATTGAAATCATCATTGAAAGAAGATGGACCGAAATCAAGTGGCTGAAACACTCAAGGCCACAAAGCCAACCACCTTTTCGAACTAACAATTGTTCTTTGTTGAAAAACACGAAACAAGTTCAATCCAAAGACATCCTTTCCAGAAGTAGGTGCAACCAAAAGGGAAGCCGCATAGAGGCGAAAAACAGCTTTGCAACTGCAAAAACTTTAATAAGGGAAGTCTTCTCAAAATTCTTTCCCGCATTTTTACTTATTCTCTAAAAAAAAGTCACAAATTCAAAATCATGGTAGTATAGGGTACACCAATCCCTAGCTGCATTTTTCAGGGTACACAATTCCCTAGTTGATATCATTCTTAAACACAGGGTACACCACTCCCTAGTCTTTTCCATAAAGGGTACGCCATTCCCTAGTTGATGATGTTTTAGGCATAGGGTACACCACTCCCTAGTTTTCTTACCAGTATAGGCACACCGATCCCCATTTGAAAATGAGGAGATTCGACGTCCTAGTTATATTTCCAATAAATGGTACGCTACTTGTGATGGCCCAAAAAGGGGTCATCTTATGTGCATCTAATTTTGACTGTGTTTCGAGGCCCCGAAAGCCTCCATTAATCTCACCTCGATGTGTGTGCGCATCCCGGACGCATAGCCGGGAAGCCTTTATGTGAAAACTTGATTGAGAGTTAAATTTTTGATAAATTAATTGAATAAAGCTGACTTTGGTCAACATTTTTGGTAAATGGACCTGGATCTGTGATTCGACGGTCCCGGAAGGTCCGTAGGAAAATATGGGACTTGGGCGTATGCCCGGAATCAAATTCGTAGGACCCAAGTCCGAGAAATGAATTTTCAAAGAAAATTGTTTTATAAAAATATAAAAGGCTTATGAAAATGAACCTTGGTGTGAAACCTGTGCTGCCGTGCCCGTATTTTCATTTCGGCGCTCAGAACAGGTTCAATATGTGTTATATAAGTTATCTGCGAAATTCGGTAAGAAACGGACTTGATTTGATTGGTTTCGGATCAAAACGAGGAAATTAGAGTTAATGAAGTTTTGAGGTTTTTAAAGAATTTGAAATTTGGCTTGAAAGGTGATTTTATGTTCCCAAGTTTCGAATGAAATTCCGAGATCGGGAATAGTTCCTTCATGTCATTTATAACTTGTCTGCAAAATTTGAAGTCATTCCGAGCAGTTTAGGCCGGTTCGGCGCATTGAAGTGAATTCTAGAATTTCAAGTTCTTAGTTTTGATTCAATTTGGTTTTGGGGTTGAATTTTGAGTTTCGTTGTTGTTTTCCATGTTCCGAAAGTTCGAGCCAGTCTGTATCATGAATACACACTTGTTGTTATATTTGGACGGGGGCTCGGGTGGGCCTAGGTGTCTCCCGGACACCACACGAGGCCAAAAACCAGCTATAACAACTGCTGGTGCAGCTGTAGCTTGTGTGACCGCAGATGCGGTTGCCCAACCGCAGGTGCGGGACCTCTCCTGCGGTCCCAGCCTCGCAGGTGCGGATCCTCCGCTGGTGCGGAACAAATTCCGCAGGAGCGGGTCCGCTGGTGCGGAAACCCCTCCGCAGGCACGACCTCAGCCCCCTTGCCCAAAGTCCGCAGATGCGAGCTCCAGGCCGTAGGAGCGGGACCGCTGGTGCGGACTCCTTCTCCGCAGGTGCGATGCCAGGGTCCCAGGCCCTTTTTCCGCAGGGGCTGTGATTTTCTCGCAGGTGCGGGACCGCACCTGCCGTCCCAAGGTGGCAGGTGCGGAAATCACTGGTTCTAGCCTTTTTTAAATGTCCAAATTACGGGTGTTTCTTCACTTTAATCACCATCAACCTCCATTTGAGAGCATCCAATTTTGGGCGGCACCTCCCACGACCACCCACTGTAAGAGGTAAGTTAAACCCCATAATCTTCTAGCTTTTCCATTAATTCCTAGTTAAATTCACTACTAAATCATCTAAAAATCATAGAATTAGGTAGAAATTTTAGGGTTCTTGAGGATTTTGTAACTTCCAATTTTAGGCCATGAATTCAAGTGGAAATCACACCTTAGTGATCCTTAGGCTATGGATGAGTAATCCCTTCGAGAATTTTCGGAATTCGATCATGAGAGACCGGGGTTGGAAATTGGGAATTCGTCAAGAATAGCGATTTTATTAAGTAACTAGGATAATTTCTCACATTGTGCATGCATTGATCTAATTTCACACCTTTTGACTAGTTGCGAGTCCTCGGGTATAGAGTTCGTAGTTTCGGGCGCAATTGTGGTCCGAGGGGTAGATTCGACACGAGGTGAGTCTCCTTTCTAACCTTGTAAGAGGGAATTGTCCCCATAGGTGATGTATATGCTATGTGTAAATTGTTTGGGGGCTACGTACGCGCCAAGTGACGAGAGTCCGTACGTAGTGGCTATTATTGTTATGTGCGGGTAGTTAGGCACACACCATGCCTTGTATGTTTCTTGTAGTGCCTTATATGTTTTCCTTGAAATGCTTCATATGATTAATTGTGACGCCATATGTACCATGAAACTATGTTTTAGCATCGTGTTATTCTTCTGAGTCCTTATGGTAAGTAGGAATTGTGATAATATATGGGATCGGTCTGTACGCCACGTCAGAGTTGAAAAGGAATTGTGAAATACATGGGAGCGGGTCGTACGCCACGGCAGTGATGAAAGTAATTGAATATATATGGGATCGGGCCGTATGCCACGACAGTGTAGAGAAATTATGAAATATATGGGATCGGACCGTACGCCACGACAGTGTTGAAAGTAATTGAATATATATGGGATCGGTCCGTACGCCAAGGCAGTGTTGAGAAATTATGAAATATATGGGATCTGGTCGTACGTCGCGGCAGTGTTGAAAGTAATTGAATATATATGGGATCGGGCCGTACTCCACGGCAGTGTTGAGAAATTATGAAATATATGGGATCGGGTCGTACACCACGGCAGTGTTGCAAAGAAATTGAAATGAATATGGGATCGAGTCGTACGCCATGGCGAGCGTAGAAGGTACCTTATGGGAGCGGGTCGTACGCCACGGCGAATCTAAAAATTTGTGATTTTTGTATCGTTCGGTGGTCTTACCCTTGAAAGTGCTTTATTGTTTAGTTCAGCAATTGTTTTGATTTCTGCTTTTGATATATGTACTTGTTGCTTATTTTCCCTGACATGCTTACTGTATTTCATTATATTCTATAATATATTAGTACTGTTGGACCTTAGTGAGTATCGAGTCAACCTCTCGTCACTACTTCTTCGAGTTTAGGCGGGATACTCACTGGGTACATATTTATTTAATATGTACTCATGCTGCACTTTCTTTTCTTTCTGTACTTGATTGTACAAGTCCGGAGGCTGGCACGTCTAATTATCAGGCCGGTGCTAGATATTGATAGCGTGGTCATACTTCACGGTGAGCTACTTTCCCGGCGACTTCCTAGCATCACCCTGGAGTTCGTTTTTTATATTCTCTGTCCATTTCATTCAGACTGAGACCCTGTATATATTGTAGTCATTGAATATTCAGTAGTTGCCCGTGGCACTCGTGACACTAGTTCCTAGCACACACGTGGTGTATATTTTGGGTTGTTGGCTGTACATATGTTATGCGACATGCCTATTGGTTGATTTTCTGCACTTGTAGTTCTATTTCACATTGGCCGGCCTAACCTCGCCGTTGGGCGCTTTCGCGACCTGAATCGAGATTTGGGTCGTGACAACGTGGTATCAGATCCCTAGGTTCACGAAAGTCTCACGAGTCACGGGCAGGCCCAGTAGAGTCTTGCGGATCGGTACGGAGACGTATGTACTTATCTTCGGGAGGCTATGGGGTGTTAGAAAACTTCCCTTTATTCATATCCTATCGTGCAATCTATGATGTACTCAAACTTATTCTTCTATTTCTCTCACAGATGGTGAGGACGCGTGCATCCAATGTTCCTGGTCCGGGAGAGGCCACTTCCCCGGCTGCCCAAGGTCGGGGTAGAGGCAGGGGCAGAGCACCTGCTCGAGGCAGGGGACGAGGGCGTCCCAGAGCTACGCCAGTGGCACCACCAGAGGACCCTATTATGGAGGGGCAGGATGAGGTGCCTCCAGTAGCACCTGCTTCAGTGGATTTCATGACGGGGCCAGGCTTCCAGGAGGTCATGGGTCGTATGCCTAGATTTATGGACACTATGTCTCAGGCTGGTTTATTTCCAGCCGACCCTGCTACTTCTCAGGCGGGAAGGGGAGTACAGCCTCCTACCGCTCAGGCCATAGGTCAGGCAGCAGCAGCACGTCATACCCCGGGCACACCGCCTATGGGAGGGGTTCAGCCCGTAGTAGCAGCCCCAGAGCCCAGGCCAGTTACAGAGGGTGACCAGCAGAAGATGTTGGATAGGTGGACCCGACTCCGCCCTCCAGTCTTCGGGGGTGAGCGCGGAGAGGATGCTCAGGATTTTATTGATAGGTGCAGGGACAGACTGCATAACATGAGGATTTTGGAGTCCCATGGGGTGGATTTCACCACATTTCAATTAGAGGGACGAGCTCGGAGGTGGTGGCAGTCATATATTCTCAGCAGGCCAGCAGATTCCCCTCCTGTCACTTGGGATCAGTTCGCTCATCTATTTCTAGACAGATACATTCCACCTTCGGAGAGGGAGGAGCTACGGGGTAAGTTTGAGCGACTAGAGCAAGGGCAGATGTCAGTGACTGATTATGAAGCTAGATTCTCTGAGTTGTCTCGCCGTGCCCTTATGATGTTGCCTACTGATGCCGAGAGGGTGCGACGGTTTGTGGCAAGCTTGCATCCAGGTATTAGGGCCTCTATGGCCAGAGAGGTAGAGATGGGTACCGCATACTAGCTTGTAGTAGAGATAGCCCGATGGATTTTGGGCTACCGTATCAGTAGCAGGGAGCAAGGTCAGCCAGGTCAGCAGGACAAGAGGGCCAGGTTCACAAGTGACTTCAGGGGTGCTCCAGCTAGGGGTAGAGGTCAGTTCGGAGGCGGCCAGTTCAGTAGGCCCTCATATTCAGCACCTCTACTACCTCCAAGGGGTATTTCAGCGACGCCTCAGTTCGGCGCTATGCCAGAGCGTTCTTATCATCCCCCAGCCACCCAGGGTGCACCCAGCAGTTATTCCAGTCATCAGAGATCCTCTAGATCCTGTTTCAGTGCCTTACCAAAGAGTTCACACTGTCCTCCAGCTATTCAGGGTTCTTCCTCTTTCGGGCTGTGGGCTGTATCACCATGTGGTTATTTCGAGTGTGGGGAGCCGGGTCATACGTGGAGGTTTTGTCCCAAGTATCGGGGCAAGGCAGTGCAGCAGAGTTAACAGCCTAGGAGTTCAGCATCAGCAGTCCGGCCGCCTCGAGGTGGAGGACAGGTCGGCAGGGGTCGTCCTAGAGGGGGAGGCCAGTCAGGAGGAGGTCAGTAAGTTCCTGTTCACTCTGGGGGAGTTCAGTCTTCAGGAGCCTCAGCTAGATTTTATGCCATTTCGGCAAGATCAGATGTAGTGGCCTCAGACACCGTAATCACAAGTATTATCTCAGTATGTGGTAGGGAGGCTTCAGTACTATTTGATCCAGGATCCACGTATTCATATGTCTCCATACTATTTGCTCATTTTCTGGATATCCCTCGTGAGTCCTTGTGTTCTCCTATATATGTGTCTACTCCTGTGGGTGATTCTGTGGTGGTAGACCGAGTCTACCGGTCTTGTGTGGTCACTTTTTGCGGTTTCGATACCAGAGCAGATCTTTTATTGCTGGATATGATTGATTTTGATGTTATCCTAGGCATGGATTGGCTATATCCTTATCATACAGTGTTAGATTACCATGCCAAGACAGTCACTTTAGCCATGCCTGAGTCGCCTAGACTAGAATGGAGAGGTTCTTCCGTTAGTGCCTCCAGCCGGGTTATTTCCTTCACAAAGGCTCGGCATATGGTCGAGAAGGGTTGTTTGGCTTACCTTGCTTATGTGCGGGACACCACCGCCGAGTCCCCTACCATTGATTCAGTACCTGTTGTTCGAGAGTTTCCGTATGTGTTTCCTTCGGATCTTCCAGGCATGCCTCCAGATCGAGATATTGACTTCTGTATTGATTTGGCTCCAGATACTCAACCTATTTCCATTCCCCCTTATCGTATGGATCCTAAATAGATAAAGTAGATGAAGGAGCAGCTTGAGGAGTTGTTGCCCAAGGGGTTTATCAGGCCGAGTGTGTCGTCGTGGGGTGCTCCAGTCTTATTTGTGAAGAAAAAGGATGGGTCTATGCGGATGTGCATTGACTATCGCCAGCTAAATATAGTGACCATCAAGAATAAGTATCCTCTGCCGCGCATCGATGATTTATTTGATCAGTTAAAGGGTGCTCGAGTGTTTTCTAAGGTTGACTTGAGATCGGGTTATCATCAGTTGAGGATTCGGGCTTCAGATGTTCTGAAGACTGTATTTTGTACCAGATATGGCCATTATGAGTTCCTGGTGATGTCCTTTGGTTTGACTAATGCCCAGCAGTATTCATGGACTTGATGAATAGGGTATTCAGACCGTATATTGATTCCTTCGTCATCGTTTTCATTGATGACATCTTGATTTACTCCCGGAGCCTGGGTGAGCATGAGCAGCACTTGAGAGTTGTGCTCCAGACCTTGCGGGAACAGAAGTTGTATGCTAAGTTCTCCAAGTGCGAGTTCTGGTTAGATTCCGTGGCATTTTTGGGGCATGTGGTATCCGGAGAAGGTATCAAGGTTGATCCTCAGAAGATTGAGGCGGTTCAGAGTTGGCCGCGTCCTACTTCAGCTACAGAGATCAGGAGTTTCTTGGGCCTAGCAAGCTATTATCGCCGATTCGTGGAGGGGTTCTCCTCTATTGCAGCCCCACTGACCAGATTGACTCAGAAGAATGCCCCATTTCGGTGATCCGGCGAGTGTGAGGCGAGCTTTCAGAAGCTCAAGTCAGCTTTGACCTCAGCACCAGTTTTGTCATTGCCTTCCGCTTCTGGGATGTATACTGTGTACTGCGACGCTTCACGCGTCGGGTTGGGGTGTGTGCTGATGTAGGATGGCAGGGTTATCGCTTATGCTTCGCGACAGCTGAAGTTTCATGAAAAGAATTACCATGTGCACGATTTGGAGTTGGCAGAGATTGTTCATGCTTGAAGATATGGCGGCATTATCTATATGGTGTATCTTGTGAGGTCTATACTGACCACCGCAGCCTACAGTACTTGCTTAAGCAGAGGGACCTTAACTTGATGCATCGGAGGTGGCTTGAGTTGTTAAAAGATTATGATTTCACTATTTTATATCACCCGGGCAAGGCGAATGTAGTAGCAGATGCTTTGAGCAGGAGGGCAGCGAGTATGGGTAGCTTGGCCTACATTGCGGCTGAGGAGAGACCTTTATCCTTGGACATTTAGTCCTTGGCCAATTGCCTTGTGAGATTGGACCTTTCAGAGCCTCGTCGAGTTTTGGGGAGATTAAGGCTCGACAGTTTGATGATCCATGCCTTGCAGAGCTTCGGGATGCAGTGGTCCAAGGCAGGGCCAAGGAGGTAACTTTAGGCG
The DNA here is from genome assembly GCA_005239495.1 of Nicotiana undulata. NCBI lineage: Eukaryota > Viridiplantae > Streptophyta > Magnoliopsida > Solanales > Solanaceae > Nicotiana > Nicotiana undulata. Next base: position 88,059 of record ML285130.1, read on the forward strand.
AGGATGGTGTCTTGAGGATCCAGGGCCGTTTATGTGTTCCTAATATTGATGGCTTGAGGAAGAGAATTTTGGAAGAGGCCCACAGTTCTCGGTATTCTGTTCATCCGGGTGCGACAAATATGTACCGTAATTTGAAGCAGCACTACTCGTGGAGACGGATGAAGAAAGATATAGTGCAGTTTGTGGCTAGGTGTCTCAATTTTCAGCAGGTCAAGTACGAGCACCAGAGGCCAGGAGTCCTGTTTCAGCAGATGCTCATTCCTGAGTGGAAATGGGAGCGCATTACCATGGACTTTGTGGTTGGGTTGCCTCGGACATTGCGGAAGGTTGACGCGGTTTGGGTCATTGTGGATAGGTTGACCAAATCGGCGCATTTCATCCCTGTGGATATTGCTTATACTACGGAGAGGCTGGCCCAGATTTATGTTCGGGAGATAGTCCGGTTGCACGATGTGCCGGTGTCTATTATATCAGATTGAGGTCCTTAGTTCACCTCGCATTTCTGGAGAGCATTGCACAGTGAGATGGGCACTCAAATAGATCTCAGCTCAGCGTTTCACCCTCAGACTGATGGTCAGTCGGAGCGTACAGTTCAGATTTTGGAGGATATGCTCAGGGCTTGTGCGATTGATTTTGGCGGTCAATGGGACCAGTTCTTGCCTTTGGCAGAGTTTGCATACAATAACAGTTATCAGTCCAGCATCGAGATGGCTCCATTCGAGGCTTTATATGGTCGGCGATGTCGTCCTCCGATTGGGTGGTTTGAGCCTGGCGAGGCCCAGCTATATGGTACAGATCTTGTGAGAGATGCCTTGGAAAAGGTGAAGATTATTCAGGAAAGGCTCCGTACAGCTCAGTCCAGACAGAAGAGTTACGCGGATCAGCGAGCGCGTGATGTAGCATTTATGGAGGGAGATAAGGTTATGTTGAAGATTTCGCCGATGAAGGGCGTTATGAGATTCGGGAAGAGGGGCAAGCTGAGCTCCAGGTTTATAGGCCCTTTCGAGGTGTTGAGGCGAGTCGGGGAGGTTGCTTATGAGCTCGATTTACCTCTCGCCTTATCGAGAGTTCATCCAGTGTTTCATGTATCCATGCTCTGGAGATATCATGTAGATTTCTCCCGCGTGGTTGATTTCAGCACTATTCACTTAGATGAGAAGTTAGGCTTCGAGGAGGAGCCAGTTGCTATTATTGATAGGAAGGACCGCCAGTTGAGGTCTAAGAGAATTTTTTCCGTAAAGGTCCAGTGGAAGGGCCAACCAGTCGGTGCGGCGACTTGGGAGTCCGAGGAGGACATGCGGAGCAGGTATCTACAGCTATTTGGCACATCAGGTACGGCTCTACGTCCGTTCAAGGACGAACGTTTGTTTTAGAGGGGAAGATTGTGATGACCCAAAAAGGGGTCATCTTATGTGCATCTAATTTTGACTGTGTTCCGAGGCCGCGAAAGCCTCCACTAATCTCACCTCGATGTGCGTGTGCAGCCCGGGCGCGTAGCCGGGAAGCCTTTATGTGAAAAGTTAATTGAGAGTTAAGCTTTTGATAAATTAATTGAATAAAGTTGACTTTGGTCAAAATTTTTGGTAAATGGAGCCGGATCCGTGATTCGACGGTCCCGGAAGGCTTGTAGGAAAATATGGGACTTGGGCGTATGCCCGGAATCGAATTCCGAGGACCCAAGTCCGAGAAATGAATTTTCAAACAAAATTATTTTATAAAAATATTAAAGGCTTATGAAAATGAACCTTGGTGTGAAACCTGTGCTGCCGGGCCCGTATTATGATTTCGGCGCTCGAAACAGGTTCAATATGTGTTATATAAGTTATCTATAAAATTTGGTAATAAACGGACTTGATTTGATAGGTTTCGGATCAAAACGAGAAAATTGGAGTTAATGAAGTTTTGAGGTTTTTAAAGAATTTGAAATTTGGCTTGAAAGGTGATTTTATGTTCCCGAGGTTCGAATGAAATTCCGAGACCAGGAACAGTTCCATCATGTCATTTATAACTTGTCTGAAAAATTTGAAGTCATTCCGAGTAGTTTAGGCCGGTTCGGCGCATTGAAGTGAATTCTAGAATTTCAAGTTCTTAGTTTTGATTCAATTTGGTTTTGGGGTGGAATTTTGAGTTTCGTTGTTGTTTTCCATGTTCCGGAAGTTCGAGCGAGTCCGTATCATGAATACAGACTTGTCGGTATATTTGGACGGGGGCTCGGGTGGGCCCAGGTGCCTCACGGACAATACACGAGGCCAAAAACCAGCTAAAACAACTGCTGGTGCAGCTGTTGCTGGTGTGACCGCAGGTGC
>ML285132.1:0-16766 GCA_005239495.1 Nicotiana undulata
ATATATTTTTCTTGTTCGTGTAGAATTTTTTTATTGTGTTATCGTATATATATTAATATCACAGGTTTGATGTTAAACCTTAGCCTCGTCACTACTTCGCCGAGGTTAGGCTCGGCACTTACTCAGTAAATGGGGTCGGTTGTACTGATACTACACTCTGTTCTCTTTTGCACAGATCTAGGTATTAATCAGCAGTAGAGGATTCCAGGACGACCACCCGATTCGTTTGGAGACACGAGGTACATCTGCCGGCGTTCGCAGATTTCGAGAGTCTTCTCCTATTATTATTTACACTGTTTTATTATATTCAGAACAGTTACACTACTTCTTTCGGCCATTATTTGTAGTATTCTTTAGTAGTTTGTGAATTGTGACACCAGACCCTGGGGTAGTCTTAGAGTTNATTTTATTTTATTTTATTTGGAATTATTTTAATTAGGCTAAATTGGAATTTATTTATTTATGCTCAAGTAATTAATCAAGGAAATTAGTTAATCGACTTCTAACATTGGCTTGCCTAGCAAGTGTGGTGTTAGGCGCCATCACGATCCCTGAGGTTGGGAATTCGGATCATGACACTAAGTCTCAGTAATTGTTAGCTTACATACATGTTATCGTTGTTTTGGGCTGATTCTTATATCTGCGAGCCTTGTGAGTGAGACTGGAAAGTATTAACTGAGTGAGGCCGAGAGCCTGATATTGAGACAGTTATGAGATCGGACTGCGCACCGCATCGATCCTCGAATCATGCCTTCGTTGGCTTGATATAGCGCTTGGGCTTATAGGAGCCCCTCCAGAGTCTTTACACCCCCAGTGAGCGCACATATATTTAGGGATGGACCTTCCCTGGGCATGCATTTTGTCCGAAGTTATTGATATATTGAGGGATAGATCGTCCCTGGACATGGACCTTGTCCGAGTGATATGTTCCGGAGATGGATCTTCTCCGTGGGGCTGGACTGGCCTTTTTCCTCAGTACCGAGTGACTACGTCACTTGTATTTATGTATAATCCGGGATGGACTTTCCCTGGGCCTGAGGAAAAATTCTAGTACTGAGTGGACTTCCTTGTGAGAGTTTGGGATACTGTGTACATACCATTTCTGATTTCTTGGAATCATATGATGGCATGTAGATCGTACAGACACATTTGGTGCATTTTGTTTATCATCAAGTTATATTACTGTCATGCTCAAGTTTATACACTGTTATTTATAAATATCGGAGGTTTAGTTCGTCACTACCTCTCAGCCCATAGGTTGGGTTCGTTACTTCTGAGTTGGTGTACTCACGTTACCCCCTGCACCTTGTGTGCAGATCCAGGTACATTGGGACCCGGCTTTGGTCATTGAGTAGCTGTCAGAGTTTCCATCAGAGTTGTCGAGGTAGCAGCTGGCGACCGTGATCTCGTCATCTCTTTCCTACTCTACCTGTCGTTATTTATTTTGAGACTATGTTATCCACTCCTCTTTTTCTTTACTTTATGTTATAGCAGCTCATGACTGAGTGACACTGAATCCGGGGTCGTAGAATTTAGATTGCGGTTTTTCATATATTGCTTCAAACTTTAGAATTATTATTATTATTATCCGCAGATTTGTTAAAAATGATATTTTTCTGGTAATTGAATTTAACTTAGATGGAAATGGGTGACTTGTCTGGTTCCACGACAGGCACCATCACGATTCCGGAATTGGGTCGTGACAACTTCATATGTGTTTTCATGTCTAAACACTATTTTTTTAACTTCAAATCCTTTTTTTTTTCAAATATCAACCGAACTATGATTGTGGTACACGTAGAAAATTCGTTGATACATATGTGTATTGAATAGTATTTTATCAGTTATTTTTTTAGAACTTTATTAAACATATGCCATTGAAGAATAACTCATTACTTTGTATAGGAGAAATTTCTTTCTTTTATAATCATTCTATATCAGAGAAGTATAAGTGAAGAGTAATATTTTGAAAAAAACAATCTATATATAACTAGGAAAAAAGTTCAAAATAGGAGTAAAGAATGGGAACAAATTGAGAGTGTTTGTATCATCGAATATAGCATCTATCTATATATTATTAAAAGCCAAGGAAAATAATATCACATTAAGCCAAGTGACAACCTAGAAAAAAGCCACATAGCATAACTAGTTAGAATTAGTTATTTAATTAATAATTAGTTATTATTTATTATTTTTTTAATTTAAATATATATAAGAAACGAAAATAAAAAATAAAAAATTTCAAATTGGGGAGTAATTTCTTCCTAATATAGTTCTCTCTCCCTCTCTCTCTCTATATATAAAGAGAAGTAAAATAATTATATGATGCAAGTGAGATAACCATAAGATGACAAGTAAAAAATATTCTAGAAATATAGATACATTATACAAAATTAATAAAAAATATACATTTTAGACGAAGTACAAAATATAAAATATTAAAATTTTATATTAAATAAAATAGAAGAAAAGTCTAATTTCATATAACATAGAAAGAAAATAATGAAAAATATTGATACATTTTATGCGAAATAATGAAAGAACATATATTTTGGAAAGCTCCAAGAAATTTGGAGATTCAAGAATTATTTTAAAAATTGAAAAAAGAAAATGATTAAAAAAAACAAAGACACAAAGAAATTAACTACCTAACACTAAAAAATAATTAAGAACATGGGTGAGGATGGTTTAGGTTAGTTAATTTCTTTATTTGTTTTTGTTTTTAACTTATTTTCCTTTTTCTATTTTTTTGATAACTAACTTTTTATTCATTCAATTTTATTTTTAAAATAAAAGGTGTATTTATCCATTAACATTCAGACAATATTGTTGAAAATAATAGAATAAAATTATTTTTCAAGAGTAATAAAAACTATCTTCTATTATATTACAAAAAAAAAGCAGCAGAGAAAACTATTAAACAAAGCAATATGCTAACAAATCTTTTTATTGATAATGCAATTATACTAAATATTGAATAATATAATTAATAAAATTCCAAAAAAGTTATTCGATGACTATATAAGTCTTTAATTTAATAGAAATTTTATTTATTAAAATCGGACAATATTATAGAGAACAACAAAATAAATTTTAAAATAAAAAAATTATTTCAAGAGTAATAAAATATATATCTTCTATTATATTATAAAAAGAAAGCAACAAACAAAAATATTAAAGTAATATGCCAATAAAAATTTCTATTAACTATGTAATAATACTAAATATTGGATAATATAATAAAGAAAACTACATAACAAAAAGGTTATTCGATGCCAAAAAAGAGTAAAAAGGGCATGTACCTAACTCCCTTTGAACTTCTATATATCCTATCCAAAAACTACCCTTTCAAATTTGGAGAGTAGTTTCTTCCTAATATAGTTCTCTCTCTCTCTCCCCCCCCCCCCCCTCTCTCTCTATATATAAAGAGAAGTAAAATAATTATATGATGCTAAGTGGGATAACCATAAGATGACAAGTAAAAAATATTCTAGAAATATAGATACATTATACAAAATTAATAAAAAAAATATACATTTTAGACGAAGTACAAAATATAAAATATTAAAATTTTATATTAAATAAAATAGAAGAAAAGTCTAATTTCATATGACGTAGAAAGAAAATAATAAAAAATATTGATACATTTTATGCGAAATAATGAAAGAACATATATTTTGGCAAGCTCCAAGAAATTTGGAGATTCAAGAATTATTTTTAAAAATAAAAAAAGAAAATGATTAAAAAAACAAAGACACAAAGAAATTAACTGTTACAAACCGAAAATTCCACATTCAGGCCGTGATGGCGTCTAACGTTGTACCCGCTAGACAAGCCGTCGTTTGAATTAATTTACTAACTTTCTTTACTTAATCCATTAGAAGTGAAACAATGAACATAAACAGTTAGTAATAGTGCGGAAGCTACGAGTCTATATATTAATAAGATAGTTGCCACGAAATTTACGTACATAATCTCCTAGAATGTGTCACAACATCTCTGTCTAAGATTACTACAACAAAAGTCTGAAATGAAGAGTACAACTGTCTATGATACTAAGATAAGACAAAAACAATAAGATAGAAGATGACGTCGAGATCCACGAACACCTGCGGAACTACCTCAATGTCGCATGTATGGACTGAAGGATACTCCCTATAACGATGTCCACTGGGTCCGACTGCGTGATCTGCACAACATAAAGAAGTGCAGGTGTAGCATCAGTACAACCGACCCCATGTACTGAGTAAGTGCCGAGCCTAACCTCGGCGAAGTAGTGACGAGGCTAGACACGACGACAAAATTTACCTGTACAGTTCTATAACAGGTACTAGAGAAAATAGCAAAAATAAGCAGTTAAACATGGTAATATGGGGACAAGTAATGGGGATAACAAATGAGAATCAAAGATGAATAACTGAACAAACAACAATACGAAAGAAACAAGTCAACAGGAAATAATAACACAAACAAGTATGTACACGGCATCACCCTTCGTGCTTTTACTCTCGTCCTCACAATGCACAGTATAATTGAAAGCAATATAAATCATGGCACGACATCACCCTTCGTGCTTTACACTCTTCCTCACTATGCAATGTATGAAGAAAGCAATATAAATCATGGCACGACATCACCCTTCGTGCTTTACACTCTTCCTCACTATGCAATGTATGAAGAAAGCAATATAAATCATGGCACGACATCACCCTTTGTGCTTTTACTCTCTTCCTCACTATGCAATGTATGAAGAAAGCAATATAAATCATGGCACGACATCACCCTTTGTGCTTTTACTCTCTTCCTCACTATGCAATGTACAAATGAAAGTAATAATAATCATGACACGACATCACCCTTCGTGCTTTTACTTTCTTCCTCACTATGCAATGAATGAAATGAATACACGACATCACCCTTCGTGCTTTACACTCTTCCTCACCCAAATCAACAACAAATAACAGTTTGGTAAGGAAGTCAACAGTGTGATATACAGTTCATAACCACCCAGCAAGGGGAATATCGACCAAAATAATAATGTTGCCCGGCAAGGGACTCAGCTATAACCAACCTCAGACGAATACATAACTTAATGAATTGGGTTCTCAACTGAGACATCATATCACAAGTACTTAAGCAAGTATTCTCAGCAATTAAACAACTTCCCGAAGGAAAACTACTTCATAACACAATAAATATCGGAGTAATAACAAGTAATTCACCAAAAATAGACTCACGAGCATGATTGACAAACAATGCATAGGTACTCGTCACCTCACCTATACATCGAACATGATAAAACAAGTAGCACATACGACCCAACACCTACTCCCTCACTAAAGTTTGGCCAAACACTTACCTCGGCTCCAAAAATACAAATCAAGCCTCTACTCTGCTTTCCCTCTCGAATCCAACTCCGAAACGATAGTATCTAAGCATAATCGACTCAATAATATTAATAATGACTCAATAATTCAATCCCAAAGTCTAATTATACGTTTCCCATCATTCTTCCAAAAATACCAAAATTTGACCCCGGGCCCGCTTGGTCCAAACACGAGGTTCGGACCAAAACCCGATCACCCATTTCCCTACGAGCCTGAATATACAATTTGTTTTGAAATCCGACCCCAAAACGAGGTTTAATTCCCAAAAATTCCAAAAGCCCTAACTCTACCCAAAACCCTAATTTCTACCTTGATTTCATGTTATTAGACCTAGACTCTAGTGGTTGATGAAGGAAAATGGAAGAGATTAGAGTTAGGATCACTTACCCAAGTGGTTATGTAGGAGAAATATCTTGGGAATCGCCTATGGGGTCTTGGAGAAGAAGAAGGTGGTGAAAAAGTGAAAATCCCGTAATGGGATATTCTGTTTTTGAATAAAAATACCTGGGCGAAAATTACCCTGTGCGTTCGCAGCACAGGCACCGCGTTCGCATAGGGTTCCCTAAAATACCCTCCACGACCGCGGGACCCCAGCCGCGTTCGCACAAGCCTAATACCCCCCAGCCCCCTGACTCTCCTAACCCTGTGCGTTCGCGACCACCCTGGTGCGTTCGCACAGAAGACCCTGCCCTCTCTCCGCGATCGCGACATGTATGGTGCGATCGCACTGACCAATTTGACCCCAGACCCCACGATTACTCTATGCGATCACATGGACTCTAGTGCGTTCGCATAGAGTAACTTTCCAAACACCAGAAAACAGAAAATGCACCAGATTTTTCTAACCTTTTTGCACCCCGACACCTACCCGAAATTCACCCGAGCCCTCGGGGCTCAAAACCAAATCCACACACGACTTCAAAATCATCCTACAGACTTATTCAAGTAATTAAACCACCAAAATAACATAAAAAACAATGAATTAAACCCCAAAATCCATAGAATTTTCTCAAACTATTAAAATTTTCATTTTTGATCCAAAATACGTCAAACCCAGTCCGTTTCTTACCAAATTTTACAGATAACTCATATAATATGTATTGAACCTGTTCCAGGCTCCGGAACCATAATACAGGCCTCGTAACACGGGGTTTCACATCAAAAATTTATTTTCAAAAGTCTTTATTATTTTCAGAAAATAATTTTCTTTGAAAATTCATTTCTCGGACTTGGGACCACGAAATTCGATTCCGGGCATACGCCCAAGTCCCATATTTTCCTACGGACCCTCCGGGACCGTCAAATCACGGGTGCCGGTCTGTTTACCAAAAATATTGACCAAGGTCAACTTTATTCAATTAATCGCCGCAAATTCAACTGCTTAACACATTTCCACATAAAGGCTTCCCGGCTACGCGCCTTGGGCTGCGCACGCACATCGAGGTGAGATTAACTTCGTTTTTCAGAGCCTCAGAACACAGTTTTAGTCAAATTTACACAAGATGACCTTTTGGGTCATCACAATCTCCACCTCTAAAACAAACGTTCGTCCTCGAACGGACATAGAAAGGTACCTGAATCGGGGAAAAGGTGGGGATATCGGCTCCGCATATCGGGCTCGGACTCCCAGGTAGCTTCCTCAACAGGCTGACCTCTCCACTGAACACGAACCGAAGGATAACTCTTCGATCTCAACTGACGAACATGCCGAGCTAATATGGCTACTGACTCCTCCTCATAAGTCAAATCCTTGTCCAATTGAACACCGCTGAAGTCAAGGACATGAGATGGGTCCGCAATATACCTCCAGAGCATAGATACGTGAAACACCGGGTGCACGACTGATAAACTCGGTGGCAAGGCAAGTCTGTAGGCCACCTCTCCTACCTTATCCAAAATCTCAAATGGACCAATGTACCTAGGTCTCAACTTGACCTTCTTCTCGAACCTCATCACGCCCTTCATGGGAGACACCCGAAGAAATACTCGGTCTCCTATCATGAATGCCAAATCTCGAACTCTGCGATCCGCATAACTCTGCCTTGACTGAGCTGTACGTAGTCTATCCTGAATGATCTTCACCTTGTCCAAGGCATCCTGGACTAACTGAGAACCTAATAATCTAGCCTCTCTCGGCTCAAACCATCCGACTGGGGACCGACACCGCCTACCATACAACGCCTCATACGGAGCCATCTGAATGCTCGACTGATAGCTGTTTTTGTAGGCAAACTCAGATAAAGGCAAAAACTTGTCCCATGAACCACCAAAGTCAATGACACAAGCCCGCAACATATCCTCCAAAATATGAATAGTATGCTCGGACTGTCTGTCCGTCTGAGGATGAAATACTGTGCTCAACTTAATCTGTGTGCCCAACTCTCGCTGAAATACTCTCCAGAAATGGGAGGTAAACTGAGTACCTTGATCTGATATAATGGATATGGGCACGCCATGAAATCTAACAATCTCTCTCATATAGATCTTTGCCAACTTCTCCGCTGAATACGAAACTGATACCGGAATAAAATGTGCTGACTTGGTCAGCCTATCCACAACAACCCACACCGCATCAAACATCCTCTGAGTCCGTGGGAGTCCCACTACAAAATCCATGGTGATATGCTCCCACTTCCACTCGGGAAGCTGAATCTGCTGCATCAAACCACCGGGTCTCTGGTGCTCGTACTTAACCTGCTGACAGTTCAAGCACTGGGCTACATAAGCTACAATATCCTTCTTCATAAGCTACATTATCCAATTATACTAAATATTGGATAATATAATTAATAAAATTACATAACAAAAAAGTTATTCGATGACTATATAAGTCTTTAATTTAATATAGATTTTATTCATTAAAATCAGACAATATTATATAGAACAACAAAACAAAATTTAAAATAAAAAAATTATTTCAAGTGTAATAAAATATATATCTTCTATTATATTATAAAAAGAAAGCAACAAACAAAAATATTAAACAAAGTAATATGCTAATAAAAATTTCTATTAACAATGTAATAATACTAAATATTGGATAATATAATAAAGAAAACTACATAACAAAAAAGTCATTCGATGCCAGGAAAGAGGAAAAAGGGCATGTACCTAACTCCCTTTGAACTACTATATATCCTATCCAAAATTGTCATCGCCATCGCTCCAGCCTTAATGCTTTCATTAACTCTTGGCAGCTTTCCTGATCCACCAATTTAGTAGGTGGCTGGAACAACCTTTCGACCACCGGATCCCGTGCTTCCTCGTTTTTAGCTAGGATTTCAATAGCGCGCCTTTTTCCAACGGGTATCAGGTTCAGACGACCTCAAACTGGATAGAGCAGGATTGGTGGAACCTGTGGTCGTCTCAAAATAAAAAGAGGTGTAGACGTCCCAACATGAGATGTTCCAAAAGGAACTTAAGAGAAAAGAATAGGACTGGAAAAAAGGTCTGCTCTTATAGAAGAGCTACAAAGGTGGATGCGAATTCTGTCTGAGCTTTTTACTTCGGAAGGAGAAGTGATGTCGCACTCCTTCACCTTGTCGAAACCTTGTTCCATTAATCTCGCAGAGTATCAAACAGTTGGCGAAGTGGCATTAAGCATCCCTAGCGATGCGAAAAGAGGGGCCGTGATGATATTATCTACGTCTGCACCGCTCCTCGTGGAGTAGATCCCGCATCCAACCAAGTCTTTGACCAGGGAACGTGAGAATTCCCACTATCGCTGGCAGCGTAGAGAAGGAAGGAAATATCCCTTTAAAAGCCGCAAGCAAGCTGCGTATCTTTCTTCTCTTTTCAAAGATGGGGCTGATGGGCCCCGTCTTCCAAGACACCTTCAACCAACCGTAGAGATCAGCAGTGAGATATCAAAGTCGACCTCCTTGTCAGGTCAGATAGATGACTAGCATATAGATATGCTTAAAACATCATTCTTTGAATAACTGAAAACAGAAGCGACGAAGCAAGGAGCTTAGCGTACCGCTTTTCCTTGTCGAAACCTTGTTCCAATAATCTCGCAGAGTACCTAGCCCTCATACTTGACTTGAGATGGCTGTGGATTTGAAAGAGTTGCAACTCTTATGGAGATTTTTTATAAGTCCCTTTAATTTAATAGATATTTTATTCATTTAATTCAGATAATATTATTGAGAACAACATAATAAAATTTAAAATAAGAAAATATTTCTAGAGTAATAACATATATATCTTCTCGTATATTACAAAAATAAAGCGAGCATACACAAATATTAAACAAAGTAATATGCTAATAAAAATAATATAATACTATTAAATATTGGATAATATAATATATAAAAATATAGAACAAAAAGAAGTTGTTCAATGACTATATAAGTCCATTTAATCAATAGAGATTTTATTATTGGGTGTATCGTATTGACAACTAAGATAGACAATTAAAATTTATTAAAGCAATATGATCTAATATGATCAAACAAGCCCGATCACAATTTAATTTAATCATTATTTTTAATATTGACCGCGCATCGCGCGAGTACAATTGCTAGTGTAATGTTAATGACTTGCGTCAATTCTTTCTGTAATACTTTATGCCTAAGGCGAAGGGGAGCCTTGGAGCAAAGACAAAGTTGTCTCCATGTGACCTATAGGTCATGGGCGAGCCGTAAATCAATTGATGATGCTTGTGTTTAGGTAGATTGTCTACATCACACTCCCTTGGGGCGCGAACTTTATGGACCCTATGTAAAATGCACGATGCTTTGTATACTGGGTTGTCCCTTTTTATGATTTTGTATAAAAAAATAAAAAATAACACTCTACGGGGACCAACATTGAGAAGATGTTGAATGCCCCAGTTTAGAAGTGCGAGTGGTTGCACATAGTGGGTTTAAGGAGGGGTAGAGGAATACTTGAGAAGTATTTGGGAGAGGTGATTAGACATTATATGGCGCTTCTTCAGCTTGCTGAGGACATGACCTGATACGAATTTAATAGAGAAGAGCTTCAGGTTGTGATACCTTGTGCTTGTGCAGGTGTACGTAGTCATTATATCAGTTGGGAAGGAGGTTAGGGAAAGTTTAAAAGATAGTCAATTCAGTCCTTTTTTATTTTTAAGTTATAGTTCTAGTAATTACACATTGACCCCACACATTTGGGTTCTCAATACACATTAGGTCCAGACCAGTTAGTTAGAATGAGCAGAGGTCGTACACTGTCAGCTAAGGGATTTAGGGCTGCAATGCCATATATTGTAATGGTTTCCTCTTTCTTTATCATCAATATACGGAACTCTTGTCTTTGTTGCCCTAATTTTGTTATCTTCTGTTGCTTTTCCTTTTTCGCATTTACTATTTCATTGCTTTTTCTCTTCTTTTCTTTTAATTTCTGCTACTTAGCTCAACTCGTATCAGTGGTATCAGAGCAAATTTGGGCTCTAGGGGTACAATGACCATTAATATGGATGATGTTATGGAGACACTCAAGAAGATATCTATAGAAGTATCTACCTTCGCAGTTAGGCAAGAACAACTAGAGGTTGTTCAAGAGCAAACTTGTAGAAATCAATAAGAAGCTCTGGGTGAGATAAGATAGGTACTTAATGAGGTTTTACACGATGGAAATAGACCCGAGAGAGAGACAAATCAGTGGCCTACATTGGAGGTGAGCTTTACTCTCCTAATGATAAACCTTTTGATTTTGGGGATTTGGCTTCACCTAGCTTGCAAGGGGTTAATAGCCCTGTTGTGGTTGTTTCCAGTACTAGAAGTAACCCCACCTCTGCTGCTCCAATTAGAGACACCTATATTCCTATGGTACAAGTTTCACTAATACCTTCGCATATAAGCTCCTCACCACACAATTTCCCTGCACGAACAACCCCTATACAACCTTCTCCTTTTCAAACGCACAGTTTTCAGCCACACCCTCCTCCACTTCCTAGAACAACCATGATGCAACTTCAGCCTCCTCCAAAATAGCTCAAGTAGGAGCTACTCACAAGCTCCATTTCAGACACTAGGCTCACCTATGGCTATACCCCTACCATACAACCAGTATGCCCAACACACTCAGTTCCCATCTTCCTACAACACCCAAACCACTCACATATCCCCTCTCATGTACCACTAGATATCTTACCCTCCTACACCAATTCCCTACCAGCATACTCCCACCAATGGTCTCCCACAGATCCCACAGAATCCTCCTTAGACCCCCATTATTCCCCCACGTAACATCCCTTTTGCTAAATATCACAAGATATAATTTCCTAAATTCAATGGTGAGGACCTGGTTGTATAAGGTGGAGCAATTTTTTGCTGATGAGGATGTTACTATTCAGCAGAGAATGAAGTTAGTGTCCATGCATTTTAAAGGGGATGCTTTGCAATGTCACTTAGGTTACATGAGAAGTAGGGGACAACTGCCTCTCCCTACTTGGGAAGGGTACTTGTGGGCACTCTGTGACAGCTTTGGGGCTGAGTATTCTGATCCCATGACTGAGCTCATGAATGTCAAACACATAGGGTCAGTGCAAGATTATCAGAGGTCTTTTGATTGTGTTATCACCAGGATCAACTTAGCCACTGAGCATACAATCAACATTTTTTTGAACAACTTAAAACCTGAGCTCAGATATGCTGTTAGAATAGGGAACCTATGCAGCTTGCTTCAAGCTTATTACCTGGCCAGATTACAAGAGGCAAGCTTTGCTGTCTAGAGCAAGGCCATCAAAGGGCAAACTGCAGCACATTCTACTTTTAAGACAACTTCAGGACCAAGATTTAGTGGATCTTCCAAGGGAATCCTAGCAAGAAACAAGGGGACAGTTACTGCCAGTTTTGATAATAGTAGGAGAAGGAGATGTACTCCAGATGAGATGGAGGAGAAAAGAGCTCAGGGAATGTGTTTCTTCTGTGATGAAATATGTGATGAAAACTTTGTGCTAGGGCATAAATGCAAGGCCAAAAGACATATTTACTCTTTGGAAATTGAAGAGACAAATGCAGTTATTACTGAAGAAGTAGAACTTAAAGGTGATTGTAACGACCTGGCCGGTCGTTGCGAGAGTTATAGACTCGTTCCCCCATTTCTTCTTCGTTATGTGTTATTCAGCTTTATTATGTTGCATCGGGTGTTCGGGTATGGAGTGGTTTCGGAGTGGAATGAGACACGTAGTCTCTTATTTAGAAGTTTAAGTTGGAAAAGTGAACGGGGCGTTGACTTATGAGTAAACGATCTTGGTTTTAGATTTTTATGGTTTGGATAGCTCCATTAGGTGATTTTGGACTTAGGAGCTTGTTCGGAATGTACTTTGGAGGTCCGTGGTAGAATTAGGCTTGAATTGGCAAAATTGGATATTCGGCGATTTTCGGTCAGCAATGGAAAATTTGATATCGGAGTCGGAATGGAATTTCAAAAGTTGGAGTAGGTTCGTAGTGTAATTTTGACGTGTGTGCAAAATTTGAGGTTATTCGGATGAGATTTAGTGGGTTTCGGCGTCTGTTGCGGAAATTGGAAGTTTAGAAAATTTTAGGCTTGAATCTGAGGTTGATTTGGTATTTTGATGTTATTTTGAGTGTTCCGAAGGCTCGACTTAGTTCGTATGATGGTATGTGACTTGTTGGTATTGTTGGTTGAGGTCTCAAGGTCCTCGGGTATGTTTCGGGTGGTTAACGGGTTGATTTTGGTGTTGAGGAATTGCTGTTTCTGCTGGTTTAGAGTTGCTGATGTTTTTCCGCACATGCGGATTGGTAGCCGCAGGTGCGAGGGTCGCAGGTGCGGTATACTGATCGTAGATGCGAAAAATGGGAATCTGAGGGTTGAGCGCAGGTGCGAGGCATGGCCGCAGATGCAGAGTCTGGGCGGATAAGTGGATTTTGCAAGTGCGGAGTCTTGAAGCGCAGGTGCGAGAAACCTGGGCAGAAAGTATATATTGCACACTTCGCGAATTTTTGTGTATTTTTCACCATTGCTATTCGAATTTTGAAGCTTTTGGAGAGTTTTGAAGAGGAAATCAAGGGGTTTTTCATTGAGGTACGTTACTTGAGCCTAATACTCGTGATTATGGTAATTTTCAGTTGTTTAAGCATGTAATTAGTGGGAATTAGGGATGAAAGTGAGGGGATTAGGGCTTGGTAATTGGAGAGTTTGATTTGGGGATTTGAGGGATCAAATGAGGTCGGATTTTGATAAATTTGGTATGGTTACACTAGTGAATGAATAGGCTTTCTAGTTTTGCAAGTTTTGTCAGATTTCGAGACATGGGCCCCGGGGGCGAGTTTGAGCCGAATTCGGGATTTTGGGCTAATTTGATAGTTTTTCTTGTAGAATTCATTCTATTAGCGTATATTGATGGTAATATACTGATTTTGAATAGATTCGAAGAATTTTGAGGCCGATTCGAGAGGCAAGAGCATCACGGGTTAGAGATTTGACCAGTTTGAGGTAAGTAACGATTGTAAATCTAGTCCTGAGGGTATGAAACCCCGAATTTCGTATCATTTTACTATTTTGAAATGACACACATGCTAGGTGACGGGCGTGTGGGCGTGCACTGTTGGGGATTGTGACGTGGTCCATCCGGTAGCAACTGTGGAGTTGCGTATTTTGTTGAAACTATATAATGATTATGTGATTTAGCAAGAATTTCTATAATTTGGGCTGAAAGCCATGTTTGGACCTTTTGCCAGTACTGTGTGGACCCTCATAGGGCATTTTCTTACTATCCTCTCACTGTTTTCGATTGGAAATCTATACTCAGTCATGATTATACATGTTGACTGCATAACTCAGTTTTACTACTCTGTTTTGATGCATATGAAAGTTGTTTTGGGCTGAGTTCCTTGTTTATACTGAAATGCCCGAGTGGCTTGTGAGGTTTATAACTGAGTGAGGCCGAGGGCCTGATTTATGAGAATATTATATGGGACTGCGTTGCACGCCGCATCATGTTTACTATAGGCCGAGGGCCTGAGTGATTTATGCCATGATTTGGCTTGATATAGCGCTTGGGCTGAAGGAGCCCCTCCGGAGTCTGTACACACCTCAGTGAGGGCAGGTACCTACTGAGTGCGAGTGCGAGTGCTGAGTGCCGAGTGACTGGGAGGCATGAGTGATGGTGAGGTATGCCCGATGGGCTGTTACGAGTGATCGTGAGGTATGCCCGATGGGCTGTTTACGAGTGACTGTGAGGCTTGCCCGAGGGGCTGTATATGAGTGATATTTTGCCCGAGGGGATGTCTATGACTTCATTATTTTCACTCTATTTTGCATTGAGCCTCTATTGAAACTGTTGAAAAATATCCATAAATGATTTTTACCGAAATTGGATTTTTACGAGATGATTAGACTCAGATACTGATTTGAACGCATGTTGTTTCACTGAAATTTCATACTTGATCTTTATGTGTTTTACTGCTTGTCATTGCTGTTTAGCCTTTATTTATGGTTGTTACTTACTGAATTGGCGTACTCACGTTACTCCCTGCACCTTGTGTGCATATCCAGGTGTTACTGGACGTCGAGCGAGTGTTGATACATCCGTCGCGGATCTTTGTTGGATTTAGCAAGGTAGCTGTATGGCGATCGCAGCCCTGCTCTTCTCGCTCCTATCTTCCTATAGCTATTTTATTGGATTTTCCAGACTGTATTGGTCTTAGTATTATCATACATGTATCGTAGATGCTCATGACAAGTGACACCCGATGTCGAGTTTTTATTTTCGCATTTTTCTTTGTTTTGGATTTCATACGAAAGATTTATGGTTAAATAGCTTGAAAGTAGATTTTTGAAATGAAATATTGCGTGTTTTAGGTAATGAGTCGTCTAGCCTAGTACCACAATAAGCGCTATCGCGACTTGGTAGTTTGGGTCGTGATAGTGACACTGCATATCAAGGGCAAGAAAAAGAGGCTATAGAAAGCTCTAAGATCTCCTTAGAAGCCTTGCATGGTTTCAGAGGATACAAAACCTTAAAGGTCCAGGGGTTCACCGAGCACAAACCAATCAATATCCTCATTGACATTGGCTCTACACATAACTTCATTAATGAAAAAGCAGCTCAAAAGATTGGATGCAAGATCTATCAAATGAACCCTCAAGATGTATTAGTAGATGATGGGAGGGTTATTCAATCAGTAAAAGGAAGCCAAGGATTTAAATGGTTGATGAAAGGCGTCATGTTTTAAGATGATTTTCGAGTGCTTTCCATAGGGAGCTGTGATGTAGTACTGGGCATTCAGTGGTTGAGCAAGCTTGAGGACATTCAAACCAATTTTGAGAAGCTGTACATGTGGTTTGTGTATCAAGGCAAGTAAGTTGCTCTATAGGGCATCCAACCCTCCTTCAAAACTGTAGATGACAAGACTTTCAACAAAATTACTGCCAATGATGCCCGAATCTTTATGATCAAGGTGTGCCCAACATCACTTACTGGAGTGGAAAAGGGCAGTAGCTTGAAGGAAAAACCAGCCGAAGTACAAGCATTACTGGAAGAATACCAAGAGTTATTTCAGGAACCAAAACAGCTACCACCTTCAAGAGGGGTGTTTGACCATCATATTCCCTTAAAAGATGACAATCTTCCTGTGAACTCAAGGCCTTATAGATACTCTCACCTCCAGAAGGATGTGATAGAGAAGATGGTGTCAGAAATGTTGCAACAAGGCATAATTCAGTACAATGCCAATTCTTATGCTTCTCATGTAGTTTTGGTAGGGAAGAAGGATGGTTCTTTGGTGGGGAAGAATGATGGTTCTTAGAGACTATGTGTGGACTACAGAGCCTTGAACAAGCTTGTTGTTTTAGACTTCACTACTACACAATATTATAAGTTAATTGTGCAGTACCCAATTTTCGAGTGATATCTAATAAGAAGAACATGGTTCTTCTTAGTCTACTACTTACTACAGTTTGCGGAATAATTAAGCAGTAATAGTAAAGACACATGGATTTTTACGTGAAAAACACCTGGCTCAGAAAGTGAAAAAACCACGACCTACTCCTCAGTAGGATTTGCTCAAAACTCTTCACTAAACACTGAGCCAAAACGGACTTACAAAATAAACTCTTTTGTAATCCTAGGGCTAACTCTAATCCACTTTGTATCAATTAGCCTCTAGCTAATTTCTACAGAATTCAAGCTAACTCTAACTTGATCAATTTGTACCTATTACAATTTGCTTCTAATAAAGCTGATAAGATACAATATTTAAACTCCTACTACAATCAACTAGACTCGATATACAAACAATGAAACTGTTCCTTCTAGTTGAATTGTAGCCTTTGTATCACACAACAATTCTGCTTGCAAAAGCTCTGGAACTTTTGCTTCAGAACTTGATTCACTTTTGCACTTGTGCGTCACTTCTTTCAGCAGTAATACTTTGATTATTTATAGAG